>JAPZDZ010000025.1:18711602-18727464 GCA_029783805.1 Acanthurus tennentii | reverse complement strand
ATCCATCCATCCATCCATCCATCCATCCATCCATCCATCCATCCATCCATCAAAACAATGTTCATCTGACTATATGAACAGTAAAATTAATGCAATTTAAATTTATGGATGCCTGAAATCACACTCTGACAGTCTCTAGTCAGTTCTGGCATATGATCAAGGGAATAAGAGTAAAGCCATTGTAAGTCAGTGTAAAGAAAATGAAGGCATTGTGAAAGACGGTAGGCAGTCCAAGGACAGATGGATGTCTCATCTGTGAAGAGGCCATGCAGCCATTTGCTGTCAGATGCTCCCTGTCAAAAACTGGGCAAAGAAGATCTGAGTTTGGGCCCTTTTTTCCCTGACAGAATGTATTCAAACAGAGAAAATGGATTTCACATAAGCTATGACAACCACAGAACAATAACTGACAGTGGCATTTCACTGCTGGTGTGGCTCTGACAAGAGGAACCACTGCTGCCACCAACGTGTGGTCAAATGTCAGCCTTTTCCATTTTATGATGCAGTCTGCTTGGTTAATATTCTTGTAAGTGGAAGCTTACGCATTTTTTTGACTGCGGGAATGTGCATCGCTCAGAACTACTGCAACAGAGATGACTATCAAACTGTATTTCATATATGTTAAATATACAGTAATAGCATAAACTATGCTCATATTTAAATTATTAAATAAATGATAAAACTACTCTTGCTTTACACTGTAACAAGGATGAAGGAGGGAAATTATGTGGATTTGGGGTTTGTATTCAAACAGCACTTTTAACAGCATATTTTCTTACTTGCAACTGCTTTGCCCAGTTTGACCTTTTGTTTTCTCATGGACGACACCATGAAACCTTGGTGCACTGGATTTTAAGCTACTGAAAATCTTTTTTTCCCCTCAATCTCTCTGCTATTTTCCAAACACAATTGCTGTTGAACAGTGTTGGGCAAGTTACTTCTAAAATGTAATTTATTAGATATTAGAAGTTACTCTTATTGGTAAGTAATAAGTTACTTTACAATATTACTGTCTGTGAAAAGTAATAAGTTACTGATTATACAACTTTTGTGCTACTTTCACCAAAATAACTGGTAAAGTACGTCTAGACATTTATAATCAAAGCCCTTAAGTTCATGTTAGTTGCAGTTTAATATTCAGTTATTATTCAGTTCATTCATTCTTCTGCTTCCAGCTTCCCAGCGTATAAAAGTGCACCTTACTACGATGCTTTTGTCCTTTTACCTGAAAAACTTGAATTAAAGCAAGTATTACCGATTAGAGAACTTTGAGTCTGACTCCCCTGCAGACATTTTGCCGTTCTAACAAATTGACTCTTTAGTAGAGTTTTTTCTGTCACACTGGCAGAAGTGGCTTTTCTTGATAAACTCTTTAACAAAACATTTGTGAGCACCTATTGCTGGTTGTAGTGAGTTACTGGACACAGTAACTGAAATAATATTGCCAGGATTTTATCAGGAATGCACTAAACGTTACAAATAATTATGCACATTAAAAATAATACATTATGGTAATGAGTTACTTTTGTAAAGCATTAACCCCAACACTGCTGTTAAAGTTTAAACAGTTTAGATTTTTGCATTTGTGGCCTTCTCACCTGATTTACACAGTGCTTAAATGTTACTGGGTGCTGATTGAGGACCTCTAACTTATACTACCTACATTTTCTGAACTCTTCTTGCTCAAATTATTAAAGTCATGAATATTTCATCTCACAGAGAATACTTATATTTTTTTAGGTACTTTTAACCTTTTGACCTTGTTTTAAGAGTCAACTAACAACAGACTGGGAAGCCTAAACATAGGTCTGTATTTTTGACCTCTCAGTGGTATTGTATTAGTCCGATTTAGAAAAAAGTGAGCTTTAAATCATATGGTGTCCGTATGTATCAAATCATATGGCATCTAAATGTTCAAGTTAAATTTTAGCCAGGTCATAATGGTAGAGGAAAGGTCAAAAGGTCATCAAATACATTAAGATTCCTCCTTTAAGAAAGAGAAATATCAAATAGTTTTTTGCTAACATGGAAATTTGGCCTCATTACATATTGGGAATAATTTTCTTGGAACAATAAATATGCACAGAAATCTCTATGGCAACCTGGCGAGTCACTGTTATGGTGTGAGGGAATGAAAACACTGTTGACAGGACTGAACTGTCAGTGGACAGACTGACAGGTGGACATGTAGGGACTGACAGATCAACCCTATCTGAAAAACAACACTACCAGGAAAAGAAAACAATAATGTTCCTTCATCCTGTGCTTCTGATCCACAATGATGACTTTATGAGTCCTCGACTCATCTACAAGGCTCTGTTTGGAGAGAATTTTCCATACATGCACTAGACTACTCTACATTGTTTGTCAACCAGGTATGGCCAGTGTGCTATATTTGGTTGGATTGAGGGGCAGCATCAAGATAAATGAGACAGAAAGGAAAAATGGGCAGAAAGCAACATTGCAAACAACAGTACTGGTCTGCAGAAAAGCAAAGGATGAAGGCCAATGCATTTACAGAGCAACTTCAGCTTTTAGATATTCTTTTGCACCAAAAGCTATTTGCCAATTGTAAGGGGAACAAAAGGAGATCACCTGCAGATTCTAAGGGAAAAGTCCTGCACTGCATTTCAGATTTCTGCACTCAGTGCCATTATGTTTTTTTCCCCCTCTATGTACAATCTGTTGTCTCCATGTGATACAGAGAATAAAACTTCAAACATAAGTTCCAGCAGCCTCCATGACACCTTCATTTATAAAGTGCATTTTGAGACAGCATAGTTTTTTGTTTTGTTTTTGTTGTTCTTTTACAGCTAATGTGTCACTTGCTTAAAATGATGATAATTTTAGTTTCTTTGCAGAGCCTCTTAAACATTTGGCATTTCTATAGAAATTTAAGTTGATACATTTCACACTGTATATTTCATATGTTGTGGTGTATCAGGTATTTTTTAAACTTGTTGCATTATGTAACTCTTTCTTTATCTCAGTACATTTTTCTGTTATTTTTCACACACTACACAATTGGGAATATTTCACCAGAAGAGTGTGGTTCTGTGTGCTGTGTATCCAGCAGAAAAGGGCATTCAGAAGCAGCTGTGAAAAGCTGTGCTATATTAGAAATTGGCAGCAGAAAGAGCCATGTGCCGCTTCACTAAATGATAAGGACTTCAAAATAATCTTGTGACCTTCATTATTAGTCTGTAATTGTGCAAATGAATAGCAAATGACGCCAAACCAAATAATGGAACAAAGCTCAGGAATGACCTCACCCTTGGAAATTAATTTATGGTCAAAAGCCACATGCTTTGCAAAAAGGAATAGACATTGACAGAATGAACGCCTGTGAGAGCAAACCAAGCAGGTTAGTCTGAAGCAGAGGAAAACAAAAGTATAAGCCAAGAAGAATCCAGTGTCGTTGAGTAAGGTTTGAAGGAGTGCCATTAGTCAATAGATGGTCCCCTCATTTAAATTAGATTGGGAAGGGAGAACACATATTCTTACAGTGTTGCTCTGCTCCAAAGAGACAGTTCAACAAAATTCAGTAAAGAGCCAAACAGAAGTGGCAGCAGACTGCAGGGACAGTTTGGGCCATCCATCAAACAGGCTCTAACATCTGATGAGTATGTGGCTGCCTCCTGGCTCACCACCTCATACATTATGTCGCACACAAACACCACGATACACACACATTACAGTATTAACAGTAAGTAGCTAGAATGTAAAATGCTGTTTTAACACATGAGCGACTTGGTCGTATCCGCTAAAAAGAGATAAAATCAAAAATATCATCAAAAAGATTGGAAGGCCCTGAGTCCCAGCTGTGCAGCTGAGCCTTTGTGTTTTTTGTGTTTTTGACCTGGTCTGAGCAGACAGGCCTCCAAAACACACTCATCCAGTGATCCTTGAATCCAAAATTGCACGTCACCCCTTAATGGATACTCACATACCATGTCTAGTGCCTCTCTGCCCACTGAGGCATGGTCAAGTTCATAGTTAGTCACGAAACCACTGAATGGAGCCGGAGAAATTAAAAATAAATTCTTAAGACCAAATGCATAAATAAAGCTGTGCTTCAACCTGCCTTTCAGCCGACACAAATCCTTACCATGCACAGCCACGAGTTCTCCCTGAGTGTCAGAATGGACAACTTAAGCGGTCCTCTGCAGAAGGCGCTGCAGGCAGCAGTGTGGCACATTAACATCAGCAGAACACCATGTGATTATGTGTATTACTCCTCGCAGGAAAATGTGTTCAGTCATATGCTTAGATAGCATCATACATGGCACACTTCCCCTTCCCTTCAGTTTGATGCTGTAACAAGTTCCAAAATGTCTCTACCTTTTGGTGGTTGCACACCACCAAACCTTTTAATGACAAGATTCAATGACACACATTTATTCATCGCTCTTAACTGCAGCTTTTCTCTCAAAATGTTGCAGTCTAACCAGTGTGCACTATCTTGTTAAGAGTGTGTCCTTGTGAGCCAGGTGCCTGACGCAGGTAAAAACTCAATGAACTACTGTCTGATACTTCAAGATGGCAAAACATTTGCCGTGGTGTTACTTGTTTTCATTCATTAGACAGGAAAAAAGGAGAGTGGTACAGTCTTTTAGTTGGGAGAGTTCAAATTAATGTGAAGGTTTTTTTTTTTGCATATGCTTTGATGTTTTGGTAACTAAGAGAAAAACTGACCAAAAAAAAAGTATTTTAAGAGGGTAAAAAACTATACAAATGTAGCACTTAACACCACATTAAAGCCAAGCTTCCTATCATTTTATATAATAATAATATTTTTAAGTGCTTCCTGATGGACCATTTAAACTGCCTTTCAGTATTATTGTTCCACATGATGCCAGTGAGAAATGTTTTTATTTGTGTTTGCCACTTTATTAACAAAATAAAAGTCCATGAAAACAAAGAGAGAACAGAATTGCGGTTCAGACGTTCTGGCCCTCGCAATAAAATATTACACATGCTGTTTCAAATATGAATCCCAATTACTCACTCACAAAAACAGGCTCTTCTGTTCTGTTGTGGGTTTTCTTTTCGCTGGATTTTCCTGAGGGGAATTTCAGGGGAGCGTAGGAGGTTTTTTTTATGACTGCTGTGATTGAGGCTTTGAGAGCTGATGAAATTACAATAATGTGCTGTGTGTTTTTAAAACTGCGCTCATGTTCTTCGTAAGGCTCATCCTCCATACAGCAGAGTACATTACCAGCTTCAATTTGATGTCTTAAGGATTTGCCTTGTGGGAGCAGTGATTTTCCTTGGTGAGGAACGTCTTCTGCGACAAATCTGATTGGCTGGTCAAAAGCATTGTTTTTCAAAGAGGAGAATAAAAAAATCTATCGTGTGCAGCTGCTTATATCACATTAAACAGAATCTGCTGTCTTCGGAAGCATATCACAAAGCATTAGAAGCTCATTTAGAAAATTTCCACAATTAATTGCTGACGACAGGGGGGCTATTAAGTTGGACACCCTGCGAGCAATTAGATCAAAGTTGTCATGTGTCGGGAGGAGCTTTAGTGCTCACACTGGGTTTGTACTGTATATCAAGGTCATATGGATGTAGCTCAAGGCTTCCTCTCTTAACTCACCTTCCAGCTCTTCTCTCATCTGTCTGTCCAGGAAAGTGTGGATAAAGAGAAGAGGATGTGACATTTATGTAAACTGTACTTGTTTTCACAGCATTTGAAACACACTGTTAGTATGTGTTTATTAAATCAAGCGTTTAACTGAGAGTTGACTTCTGCATGTTTTTATAATATCTATAGTTTAATTTGTATGCATTTGTTTGTGCACAGACATTACATGATCCATCCATGACTCTTTAGCACTGCAAAAAATTCATCACAAAGTATGCTCATATTAAATGTACAGCGCAAGAATTGTTTTTGGATTCTGTGTGCCCGTGGCAAGTGTCAGTGATGATGTTGAGGTGCAATGGCTGATGTACATAACCTTTTCAAATGACATTTGTTTTGACAGTATTGTCTGGCATCCACACAGTATCTATTTATAGGGAGGGCAATTCATAAGATTTTCCACAGTTGTTAATCTTTGACAGAATAATATAAAGAGGAAAGAAGACAACAACTCAAGTATGACTGAATCAGTGAAACACTGAAACAGAAGCAGTTCAAAGATGTGTAAATTTAATTATAGTAGACTAAACAAACTCTCTATAAATAAAATGATAGCGGGCAGCTTGTTTAGTATAAAGACAAGACAGAGGGAAATAGCTTGGCTGGCTAACAAAGGTACTTAAAAGACAATTTAAGATTATTTCCTGACTGGAAAAACTGAATTCCTGCTGTCTATACAGGTTGCCTAGCAACCTCATAGAAATAGATATGAAACTT
Organism: Acanthurus tennentii; assembly: GCA_029783805.1. Lineage (NCBI taxonomy): Eukaryota > Metazoa > Chordata > Actinopteri > Acanthuriformes > Acanthuridae > Acanthurus > Acanthurus tennentii. The sequence goes on along the minus strand of JAPZDZ010000025.1, from coordinate 18,721,097 downwards.
GTATTGTAAGTCAATAAACATATAATACACACGGTCAAACCATTTCTTCAAAGCCCTTTTGGAAATGTTGGAAAGAAATAAGCATCTAAAAAATTTAGACTATTCTAATTAAATGTTTAATATCCCATTTGTAGGAACGGCATGTTACATTATTGATCCTGCTCATACCTCACGATGAGAACTGCCTCATACTTAAACATTTTTTAGGTATCTGCAAAATTCAATTCCTGGACTCAGACAGAGACGCACACACGCACACACACACTTCTACTCACACACAGTTCTGTATCCTTAGCTGCTTTCATGATAGGCAGTGTTGATGGGGCTCACTGACCTCAGTTTAACATCCTTCAATTCATATCACCCCAACACTTTCTCGATCAACTGTGGGATATTTCTCAATGCCCATGTGACTAATGGATGTTAATGTGGATTAAAAATTAATTGGGTTGTTAATTGCTTAAAAGAGGGAAATTACATTACTTATCCACTCTAAGACTTAAAAGGGTGATTTAAACTGTATGAATAGTCTATGTCTTTTACTTTGAAACTGCTCCACAGAATATTACCTTCACACAAATGTTATTGTTATGAGCAGAGAAAATGCAACTGAGCGCAAAGAAATCAGCCAAATCAGACACTTGAAACTTTAATTTCTCAAGTAAAAAAAAAAAAAAAAAAAAAGTGTAGATGAAAATGTCAATAACTTATAATTCCTTGGGGTTTCTATTTCTCAGCAGCTTTCAATCTGTATCAATAACAGTCCATCACCCAGGGGATATCTGGCCAATGAGAGCAGAGCGGTTGAAAATGGCTCATTAGTTAAAGGCTGCAGTATGCAGAGAGAAAGAGGCTAGTTAGTCAGCTGACAATTCAGCACATTAGAGCCAACAGATCCATGGAAACACACACAACTCATTATGCTTTGACATGCATGTGAGTTAAAAAACCAACAACCTCACCGACTTCTGCTCCCCTCTGTAAACACAAAGCACTAAGCAACACAGGGCAAAGAGGGAAATCTTTGCCTGTTAGAGGATTTTATCAACAATGCTCATTCAGATCAATAACAGCTCCTGTTGTTTTATGCTAGTGAGCCCTTGTGTTACTTGTAAAACCGTCAGTGCTTCCATCTGTCATGCAATGTGTCAATATAGCTGGCTGTCGATGTTGTTGGGTGTGATTTCACAGCACACATTCAGTCCCTTGATGAAAATGGAGGAATGCCACAGGGTATCTGAACATCAGAGGCGGCCAGGAACATCCTTTCATTGTACCCGCACATGCACCTCTGCAAATTGATTTTCTACAGCAGGCACATGCCCACGCCACAAGACCACAAATGCCTCCATGAACAGGACAGTGAAATCAGCTTACTGCACTAACCTGCTCAGTCACCAGATCTCAATTGAGCATTTGTTAGGATGACATGGTACAAACTGCTGCAGAGTCCCGCCTCTGAACGCCAGCAATGATGCGGATTCTGCGACACAGAAGCCAGAGCGGTAATAAAGATATGTGCTGCTCTGACAGCAAACAGGAGGTCAAAGTCAGCATTTAAAAAACGCGTTTAGTGTATCAGTATACTACACTGAACACACTCCCGTACTGAACAAACACCCTGAGCCTATTTGACATCTCGGCCTTGCACCAGCTTACATTACATCATCACCCTTTGGGTGAAATCTGCTTGATGAAGCTTCCGAGCAACTTCAATTGAAAATCCTTCGGGCAAATATTTCTAATCCATACATAAATCCTGGGCTTAGACTATGAAGTAAATGCTTAACCTGAGTCAGAAATCAAACCAGTTCCTGCCAGTCAAGTGTGCCATTTAATTTGTACTGCATACTTCATACTTTCTTCTTTGAGTGTTCTTTGATCTGTCAGTCTCTTGCATTTTCTCTGTGATTGCTGCAATTAGCCTCATCTTAGCTAGTTACATCATGTCCTGAAAAACTGTCACCTCCTCATGTTGCCAAGTCTGTGGCTGCTATCCAGCTATTTCAATCCAGTCTGTCACAAAGTGATGGTAGGAGACTGATGATTTCCTCCTCACTCTTTGTTCCACTTTGTCTGATTTGACGGATCATTCAACTTTAAGAAGGTAACTTTCTTTTAAACTTGTCTCCCACATACCACTGTTTTATACAATTTTATGGTTTAAGTTATAAATATACATCCTGTAAAAAAAGCTTTTAAATATATATAAAGCCTAAAGAAACGGTCCATATTCCACTTTCCCAGCTCTCGCTTTACTGCTACCAAAGTCCATAAATGGTCAATCTTGAAAATTGCCCACTATGAAAATGTGTTTAACACCTTAACGATAAATCATCGAGCATGCAAAGAAAGACACATTCAAATGTCAAAATGTCTTTTTTTTTGTTCCACAGCTTTTTCCCTTCTATATTTCAGCTATTTGTAACCACTGAGTGACAGAGAGAGGCTCTAGCAGATCACAGCATAGATGAGGAAAGCTCAGAGTAGCTAAAGCTGCAGTTTGCCTGCTCTTATATGTGTGGAGATGAGGATGATGCGATTTCAAAACCATTTCAGTTCTTTTAGAAAGTGTTTTAAAGGTTGAGACTGAATTTCTGCTGACTTCAGGTGCTAAGGTTAACAAGGATTACTGGCCACAATATATTGCTACAGGCAGACTTAAAGATCTCCAGTGTCCCTCGGACAGAGATAATATCTGTGCTAATCTTATTTTGGCTAAACTAAGCAGGGGCCAGTGAGTGGAAGACATTAAAAATTCTGATAAGGTGCAACAAAAGAGGCAGCAGAATGAATGATAATAGCTTTCTGTGAGTATACTGCAACAACTTTTCTTACTTTGCAAATACTGTAGAGACAGCAGAGTTTCAGGACAGAGGTGAAACCAAGCCATGTCGTCTGTCTCAATAAAAGAAAATAGCAACATAGAAGTTCATTATTTCATATTTTATATATAAATTAAGGATTTATACATTGCTGATAAAGAAAAAATACAAAAACTTTTTTCATCTTACATGACATTTACATGTGAAATTTTACACAACATATTCAATAACTTACAAATGCTTTATTTGCATAAAAAATAGATCTCTTTACAAAATTTTGTAATATGTACATAATCATATACACAGGTTTTGAACGCGATAACAATTGTGTGGTACATTTAAAAGCATTCTACTCTAGTCTGAAGTGAGACTGACTTGCTGTATACTGTTCTTCCCAGATGCATTTCTTTTCTCATCCATTAGAAACATGAACTCGCAAAATATATTACATATCCATAACACAAGACATCTTGCCAAAGAATGCCATCAAGTATCAAAACTGTATAAATGTACAAAATGTAACAGCAATGACAGGAAACAACATAGTGGTACAAAGTACTATAGCAGCAATTGCTATATTGGATCACTTTTTGCCAACATGCACAGGTATGAAACTATGAGCTGCTTCTCAAACAAATCTCTTCCTGGATAAACCATCAGAGCCGACATCACTCAGCTAAATCATTTCTAACTGTGCAGATAAATTACACACTGATGTGAAGTTTTACTGATGAAGTAAATGTTGTGTCTTTCTTTAAAAACATATGCCCATACAGTATTCAAGGCACTGCAATGATGTAGAAATGGGGTGAGTTTCAAATTCTTTTTTTTTTTGTTTCAAAACATGAATGGACTTGAATGATCATATAATACTAATGGTGATTCATGTTTAAGTGTGCAAATTTGTCCATGTATACTGTACATTTGTTGGCTGAAGCTCATGGTTTATTAAGACAATGAAATAACCATTTGTGTGAGTGGGTGTCAATAAACAGGCCAAGGCCGTGAATTCATCAAGTGTCTCAGAGCAGGAGTATGGATCGGGACATTTGCTGACTAAAGAACTGACCAATTATAGAATAATAAAGACTGTTGAGTTTATAAGAAAAAGAAATGGGAGGGGAAGTTTCAGAGACACATGATAAACTTTTAACAACATAAAACCAAACAACTCAGACTGCCCACTCACATTCTTGGCACTTTGATTTACCGACATCCAGGCTTAGTAAAGGTCTAGGAACCATGACCTGCTGTAGGTTCTCTGCAATGTAGCAATTCTCAACTTTATCACTAAATAAAACCAGACAATATTAAGCAAGGAACACCTGTTCTGAGGGTCTTGATGTATACAGGCTCAAGGCTGGGGTTAATTCCAACTCCAATTTGGATTAACTGGGACATTAAAAAGAAGCAGAGCTGGAAAATCATCAAAAAAATTTAAATTTAATTAAAAAAAAACAGAAACAAAAATGTGTCAAGAACTGTTTCAATTACTTGAGAGGTCAAATACATTAACCTGATGTAAGTGCAGCCCCACATGACCAACACACTGTAAAGGTACAGTATGCCCTAACCTCACCTAACTGAAAGTCTCATACTTAAAGAATATTTCTGTCATAAACAAATTCATTGCACACAACTTGATAATAAACCTTAATGTTGACTGTATCTCTTGTGAAGGAAATGTACTCTATTGTTGTCAGAGAACCTGCACTGTAACAATAAAAGCCCTAGCGTTCCCAATGGCACTCGAAAAATGGTACTGCACTTGAGCAATTAAATCCCTGGCCATATATTTCGTCAGGAGGAGGTACCATCCAATTAAGAGGTATAATTGACCATATAACTCTGAACAGACTACAGCACCGATACTGTTCAAGGAGAGGGAGTTTCTTTCCTACTTCCTCATCCCCTCTCACACACCCCAGTGCTTGGAAAATAGACTCTAAAGATCACATTGATCAACTCACAGTTGAGAGGCCCCTAACCATAAGAGAAAATAACTCATCAGGACGAACAAAGGACAAAAACAAAACAAAGAAAGGGTTTAGATCTGGGCTGTTTTCTTGAAAAGAAAGGGTTTAAATTTTTCATTTGGCATTGTGAAGTAACCCCTCTATATTTATACTGCAGAGCATAAAATACTCTATTTTATCTATATGCCAGAGGCTCTTTTATTCATAAAGCCAACACTCACAGAGTGTAAAGAACACTTCTCTTCACCGAACTACGGAGAGATCTGCAAAGGTGTGGGATCTCCCCTTCCCCTTTGAGTTTCTGTCCAAGATTAATTGCAACTGCCGCAAGTGCTGCTGAAAATGTGCTTTAATGTTTCTGATCAATTCTGTGTCTGTGTTGTACGTCATCAGAAACAGGGAAAATATAAATATCTATGTATATATATATATATATTCATTTGAAGCAAACAAGGAGAAGTTGTGTTCTCCCTCTGTGTGTTTCTCTTTCTCTCCGTCTGTCTCTCTCTTACATCTCAGACATCAAACCATGGTGCAGATGGTGTTGAGATTGGGGTCAAAGCGGACGACTTTCCCCTCAGCAGCTTTTGTGTTTGTGTTGTACATTGGATTCTCAAAAGTGGCCTGTCCATTGTTGTTCTCGTGGACAGAGCATCCTGTGTACTGCGCTTTATCAGTTTTCCTGGAAAAAAAAAAAAGAGAAACATGAGGGTGCATATTAGTTAGGAGACAGTATCACAATTATCTCCCCTCCCTTCTATCTAAGAAACACGTTTTCATTATCTTGATGTGGACAGCTGCAGCAGGTAAATAAGGCGTGAGTGGTAATTATTGCTGAAAAGTTCAGACAGAGGAGGCATATGCTGCTTTACTAATATGATAATGGCAAAAATTTGCATGTGTATCTGTGTATGTGCTGCTCTGAAAATTAATATATTGAAACAAAATCTACTTGACTTACATACACTACATCTATTCATAGACTGCATATGTGGACATATACAACTGTACATGTTACAGTATGTTAACTTATTCTAATTAAAAGTGTCTGACATATAGTGCTGTGTCATGAGGTTCGGAGAGTAACACGCTGAATGAAATTGCATCATGATTTGAAGCCTCTCGAAGAAATTTAGTACAGTAAAGCAGATTGTGCAAGTGGGCCACAGTGTATCTACATACCCATCTGCATTTCCTTTGGCTGCAACTATGCAAACATCATATATTTGTTTTCACTTTTTCACCATCAGGTCTGTGGCAGGAAACTTTAAATCTCAACATGGGACTCATACATGAAAATGTACTACGTTCTCCCTCAAGTGGGAAAGAGACAGATATAAACCACAGCAGCTACTAAATTTGGTTTCCAAGCGGGTATGGAGATACAGAGATACACAGCATACCTTTGTTTGTAGAGATAAAAACCGAGGCCTGCAAAGATGAGGGCAAAGAAAGGCACAAGGATAGCAACAGCAACAGAACTGCTGTTGGTGGAGCCGTTGGTTTCAGGATCAGTGAGTGTAACATTCTCTCTCATACTCAAACCTGCAAGAAAAACATTAAATTTAGCAAACAAACAAACAAAATCATAATGAATAAAGATCCTGATTAATAAAATGGCACAAATACTGAAAAATACATTAGAATGGAAGAGAGATACGTATCATCTGCTGGTGATGACGACGATGATGATGAAGTTGATAATGAAGAAGAGGAAGATGAACACAATGATGACAAGTCGGGGATGCAGCAGCCAGTTGATAAAGACGACAACCATAATGATCAGACTGATAATGATCACTGTGACTGTGATAATCTTGTTGAAGACAATCATGAAATGAAGACAACAGGAACGTGGAGCGCGAAGAAATGAAGGACGATGATGTGGAGGGAAATAATCCACTTTGTGCTGTATGACTGAGGCAACAGCTGGTTAGAGCAGGGCAGCACACCAGTGTATGGCAATATACAACAAATTTCTTTAAAGAGGGGGTAGTGTAATGGGGTAAAAAATTCAGAGTCATTATATAAAAGACTTATTAAAATATATTTTTACCATAGCAACAAGTTACTCCTCCACAAAGCCTGAGCTTGGTGCTGTGGTGAAAATTAATTAAATGCAACTCCTGTTTCCTGTTGGATAATGTTTGGTTTAATGTTTCATTATTCACATAAATCAGAGTAAAACAAAGTATTAAGAACTGTTTGCAATGCAACAACTAATTTATTATTCTGAAAATGAATAATAAAAGGAAATAAACTGAGAAACTCTCTGCGTTTTCAGACTGGTAAACAGTGGCAGGGTGTTTTTCTAAACCAGCCGAACAAAGTTTGAATTCCTCTCTTCATTTCAACCTCATACCACCTGAATGTCAGGTCATCCTGCAATGCAGTAACAACAAAAGTTCATGATGGGGAATCTCAGATCCTCACCGTTTAGAAGTAATGAATGGCAGTTTAAGCAAGGGGAGAGGTGGGAAGTGGGAATGTCTCTGCCATGGAGTCTAGACCTGGTTCAGTCTGACTGATGGTTAAACCTTACTAGACAGCAGTAATCAATAGGGTTCTCTCTGGGGGTCTCCTTACTCATAACCTCACTATCCACAACTGACACAGTGAATAGATTCGGCAAAGAGGAGTCAGAGGAACCACGGGATAGTCTGGATTTTTTAGCACAAGAGCAAACGCTTCAGCTTCATGAAAGACAATGATGGATGGCAGGAGATTTAGAACTAGAGTATAGAGATGCAAGTCGTGGAAACAAGACACCAGTCAACCAACCACAAATGCTAATATCAGGTCACATGACTGTTACTGTTGGTACTATGACCAGCACACATTCTGGATGAATCTTGAGTTGTCTTTATTAAGACCTAAACAAGTAACAAATCTGTTTTGTAAAATTAACCATTGTCTGCCCTGCAGTAGGGTTGTTTTTTGTGGTTGAACAAACCTCAACCAAGTTGTGTATTGTTAGCCCAAGGTTCATGCTATAAACCTAAAATATTATATGCATTCTGATCAAAGTCCTTCTCATTGCGAGAACTCTTTGTATTATCGCCTGTGGCACTTATTGTTTAGATTGCTTGTAGCACACAGATTTGCATGAATTTGTATAAATTAACTGGCATAAATAATAATGCAAGAATTTCTCAAGTAGAATGTGTTTTTATGTGTTTATGTAAATTTGTTATGTTTGAAATGTGATTTTGTTATTTTGTTTATTGATGACTTGGTGTGTTAACAGACTCAGGATCTAGCTCAAACCACACATTTTACCAGGGTGGGAGTTTGTTGTGGGTAAAATAAAACCCTTTGGTGCAGGAAAAATATTGACCCACAGTTTCCTTACTTCTGCCAGTAAGAGGTCTCTTGACTCTGTGGTTAAGGTTAGTTAAGTTGTTTAGCTGTACATTTAGTTTACAAGGTTCAGAACTTGTGCTTTGTACACTCAAGAGCTAAACAAGAAGCATCTTTCTCCATAGGCCTAACGGACATGCCACCCTCAAGAAACCGACCATTATCAGGGACTTTACGAAGTTATGGGAAAACATAATTGCAAAAAAAGATCACCGTCCACTGGAGAGAGTCCTGAGGGTTGCAGGAAAGGTGCGAAAAGAGGAGAAATTGAAGTGCAGAGAGGACAGCACAGTGGTGCAGCAGTTACTACCCGTTACCTCACACAAGCAGGAAGCAGCCATTAAAGCAGCTGCAGAAGCTACTTTCAAGGCTGCTCATGTCAGTGTGGAGTTTTCATGTTCTCACTGTCTGTGTGGGTTTCCTCCGGGTGCTCCGGTTTCCTCCCACACTCCAAAGACATGCAGCTTAATTGGAAACTCCAATCCAAAAGCTCTATTTAAAGATAAGCTGGTATAGAAAATGGATGGATGGATGGATGTGCATTATTTTTCATTCTTATTAAAATATTCAGGTTGCACCACCTGATTTCCTGGTTGTTACCAGATTTGTATGACTACATTCAAATGAAACAGGCATATACTGTTTGTGGACCTCTGTTTTATCTTTTGCTTTTGCTGTCCAGTTAAAACATAAAACTTTTAAGAGACATTTGTGATCAAGCAAATTAAAGTTTTTTCTACTTATAAACTATCACTATTTAAAAACTTGGGTATTGAAAAGGTTTTTAAGTTATAACTACAAAACTACTATTTTCATATTCTTTTTAAGTACGTTCATTAGATGGTCTCACTGTCTGACAGCTCGGAAGGTTTAATATGCAAAAATATAAAAGAATATCATTTGTTTGACAGTTCTAAAAAAGTATTAAAACTAAATGAGTTCCAACCCTTAGGTACAGTGTCGAAATGTTTTTTCATGGCTTCTCCAGCTCCCACACACAAACACACGCACACATTTGCACACACACACTAAGTGCTGGAGACAGTGTGCCAGGGCAAGTTAAGGTATCGCAACAAAAAGATATGTTTCCACCTGCTTTGTCCAGAGTTGTTGTTTTACACAATCACAGTGCATTTGTTTAGCTAACAGCAAACTGTTACAAGCAATCAAAGCGTTCTGCATGAAGCTGATCCTAATTTTCAATGTAACCAGAAATTTGGCAGATTTCTATAAACGTAGCCACTGGCCAACATGGTAGAACGTCCGCTCCTCTCTCCACCAGCAGTACATGCAGGCAGCACCAGAGGGAGAGGAGGCACAGGGGATTGACTGAT
>JAPZDZ010000025.1:18676932-18706150 GCA_029783805.1 Acanthurus tennentii | reverse complement strand
ATGAGAGCAACATTTTAGAAAAGCTCCTGAAAAGTACCACAAACTTGATCAAATCTTACACAAAATAGCATATTCTAAAAGGTAAAACAAGACTGAGCTCACCTAAGTCCTTGCGCAACAGTGCTGAGGTGAATGTTATGATAGACTTGCGAGGGTGTTTTCAGTCACGATGACGTGCATACAAATTGCAAGGTGACTTATGGACACTGAATGGAGGCAAAAAGCTGATGGAAATACTTGGCCAAAAAAAGGCTTTTAAGTGCAGCCCCAGTACTGAAAGTTAGACCTGTGTGACCTTATAATATTATACATGTCTTGTTGGAGTAAGAGTTTTCTTTAATATTCGTTTTTGATTTTCTTGGCTTTGACCTTGTGAGCCTATTAAATTATTCTGTCTCATGAATGAGGAAGCCAGTGACGCGCTGATCTGGGATAGCAATGAAAAGCATTTTCTGAATCTGAAACTTGGGACAAAATCTGTTAGTGCTGTGTTGCCAAAACACCACCTCTCCTAGTCCATATTAAATGTTTTCGTTCTCTCATGAGTGGGTTGAGTATACTTTGTTTAATTTTTCACATCAACAAACTCCCTACAAAACAGAAAATCATGCAAATCACCTCACACCACCAAAACTCTGAGGGAATGAACATTCAGGCTCTGAGGCCCCAACAATAATGTAAAAATAAAAAAATAATTTTGCAGCTTGTGAATGAAAGAATACGTTGTCACTTGTCAAATAGCAGACAGCTGCAACTAAGTCACAGTGCTAAATCGGTCTTTCATGGCGTCTTAATGACATTAGAGGCAGTTGGGTGTAGAGGGGATGCCAGGATGAAACCAGTTTCGGGGCTTCATGAAAGACAAGAACACTGTGGGAAACTCCTCTTTTTGGACGTAACTTTTACTTCTGTTTGTTATGTGTGTGTATGTGTGTCTGAAGACATAAGACTGTCAATGCTCTAGCAATAAATAGCTACAGATATCTGAGAGGAAAATTATCTTACTCATTTTATACCCATTTACACAGGGGCTATAAGACCAACATTAAGAGGAACTAATGAGGGAAGTGCAAGGACAGTGTGTCGTACCACCCGAAGCTTTTTTTAATAAACTGTTGATCTGCCTACAAAAATGTAATCTGGTATCTATTTACACTGCAAGAAAAGAAGGGAACAGCCTCCTGCTGCAAGTTGTAGATATAAAGTCTGGAGAAGAAAATAAATATATAAATAATTAAATAAACTCCATTTTTGCTTTCCGAGCACAAGTTTATGTAACCCCTTTAAATTGACAAACTGTCAGCACATGTCCAGAGTGGCTGTTGAGTTTGTAGACCAAAAATACTGAAGACACTTACAAAGCTGATGAATTGTTGTATCAAAGACTTGTCATATTCCTCATCAAGCTCTGTTGACAGAACCATGTTTATTTACACTTCAAACAGCACAGCAGGCTTTACTCCTGAGCTTACATGAGGCCTCAGAAGACACTTTCACGTTTTCTGTCACACAGCAGCATGCAATGTTCTTAGTTCAAAGTTGGTTTCTCTGATAGAGACAGAGTGCACTACTTAGGACACAGACAGACAGAGACGGATGGAGGCAGACACAGAGTCGGCCTTGCTGATGGATTTTTGTTGCAGACAAAGAGGTTGGCCAGCTACAGACCGCAACTGCACAACACAGTCAAGAGGACAAAGTAAAATTTAAAATTGTTACAATACTGTTCACAAAGACTTTTTTAAAGGCAACCTCAGCATGCTTTGCTGCACAAATTGCAGCTGGTCTGAAGTTGCAAGTTTTGACACAAAAAAAGATACATTTTGTTGTCTGTCAAGTTAGTTTTGAGACTATTACTTGCTTGTCATTTAAGTTTTAATCCTTTATAATTTAGTCCTGGTTGATTTGCCGACACCTGTAGTTGCTATTGGTAACAGCAAGTGTGGTTTGATAGTTAAGGTCACAGAATTCTGCGGGGTAACAAACAACAAACCTATGTTCATTATTCTATCACAGAAATGTGATATATTGAATCAGTGTAAATATTTTTAACATAATCCACTGTAAAATTGCCAAAAATGATGGCTGTCTTTTTTTCTAGATAGATTCCTGACGACCAACGGTGCTTAGTGATAACATCACTAACAAATCACATTGCATTTCCTGCAGGAATATCATAAAAAAGGTTAATAGTTTTACCATTTAAATGCTTTTGAAATAAATTATAGGGAAATATTCAGTTTGCATTAGCAGTAAATTAATAACGTATTTTTAAGGGAATTTCACCAGACTGTAGGCTAGTTATACTGCAATGTATATACGCTGCAATGCTTTTGTCAGTGGGCCATGGGCTTAATCACCATTGCATTACATCATTTGGTTATAAATAGTGACTTAACAATAATTAAATGAAAGTTTTGAGTAAAAGTTTGTTGCTACAAGCCAAAGCATTGATCTGATAAAAAGGTAACATGATTAAGATCTTGTGATATTAAACTTTGACTTGTGTCCATTGCATCTATTACATCTATTGTGCTGATAATCCCTCCAAGTTTTTGCTTTTGCCAGCAGCAAAAGATTGGTTGGCTTCACTTTTAAATCCATTTAAAAGGCTTCACAGTACCAGAAGACCATTTAATCATAGTAATGGTACTTTGGAGGATTTATGAATGTTTTGACTGAGGGTCAACACAGAGTGTTAGACCCGTACAAAAGCACTTAGTCTCAAAAACATATACATAATCACAGTTTTCCCCTAGTGTATTATGAGCCAGCCAGCCAGCCCTCAGGGTGTGTAAGTCCACCTTCAAGGTAGTAGAAGTGATACATGAATAAAACAATGATGCTATACATCAACAGACTTCAAATGATTCTGTAGTTTTACTTTTAAGCATAAATAAACAGTAATCTTATGATTTATGTTTCGGGATCTCCAATTATGTTCTATGCAAGTGCTATTCAACAACATATTGTTATGACTTATCTTTCAGAACTTCAACAGTTATGCCACTAATGCATCAATAAAAAATGTTTAATGATTTATGCACAGAACTGTAAAATAAGGATGCTTTCTACTTTGCACAAATCTTCTTTGCAGACATTTACCAGACCAGTAAATGTACAGATGACAAGGTCCAACTACATTTTAAAGAGTCTGCAGTATGATATTAATGTTGCTGCCGTGGATGCTTCTACCACCTACTAGTTAAAGAGCAAACTCACGGGGAAAGTTTACTTTATTTAGAGGATATTTGCATTAAGGAAAAAAAATAGCAAACCTGGCAAGGCATTGTTAATCTAACATTACGGTAAAAGTTTCCTCAGCAACAATTTGAAAATTTATTCATAAAAGTCTTGGCTGCCACGATCTGGTGATTGTCAGTGATACATTTCTCTTTTTTAATTCCAGTGGTAACAATGACAGGACGAGGGCAGAGGAAAATCAATATGTTTTTCAATCCACCACAGGCAATGGACCAGAGCCAGAGAGCAGCTCCAGAAACTCTGCAACCTCAGCAGAGACAGACAAACCTGGCCAAGAACCGGCACCTGCCGAACAGAGCGAGTCAAAACTGTTAAAAGCCTCAAAACAAGATGCCTCTGAATGAGACCTTCACTGGCTGCCAGACTGCCATGTCAGTGGGTGGCTTCACAAAATCATGGTTACACAAAAAGGCAGAAATCTTGCTATTTTATGTATAGTTTACTGTAACAGTTACTGTGAGAATGAGCTTCTGGAATGTTTTCGACAAAAGTTTTCCTGTGCCCCATTCAACAGGGTTCAGTGCCCCATAGTATAAAACATAACAGAGACTAAATTAAAGTGAATTACAATGCTTAGTGTCTTCTAGCAGGATCAAATTTCTGCTCTAAATACAGTTTGTGGTTTGTTTTGAAACATTGTTTTTAAAATAAAGAAATCAAAAATGTTCTATAAGTTATAAATCTGCAAGTTGGTCAACAAAGTGTGTTGTCTTCAAAATAAAATAAATACACAGATTTTGTGAAATAATCAGCTCGATGTGGGGATGTCATGTGTGGATGAATCCACATCTGAATTTTTATAAGGTTTCTTGAGGTTTCTGTTCCTGTTGAGTCTATGCTTATATAGACCGTTTTTTTTCAAATCATACTTAAGAATGCAAGCTATATCGCCATATTCATTGACTCCTGACCTCTGCTTATGGCTCTGCAAGATGTTGCTGGTAAACTGCGTCATTTTTTTTTAAATTCAAAACAGAATATACATGTATTACCATAATGATGGAGGTCACATTATTATGATTTTTTCAGCAAAGGAGAAACAACTGGAGAGGAATTTGCAAAAAAAATAACACTTTTCTCCATTTTTGTTGAATCATCGTGGAAATTGGTATTTTCCTTTTGTGTCTGAAGCTTAAAGACAAAGTGTGGCTCTCACAGGGCCATGCCATCTCAACCCTTCAAATATTCTGACAGCAGTGTATGCAGCCCTGGAGAGAATACGACAGTGTATTATCCATTTTGTATCAGGCATTTCTCTAGAGAGAGAGAATGTCAATTCTTTGGCTTTAACTAAATTTGTAAGTGCCACTGTGACGAGTTTACTGGAGCTTTAAAATATAATTCTGTTGTCTTAATCTGACTGCTCTTTTATGTTAAGGGACCTGTCACAGTGCTGGTATTACAATAAATGCCATAAAGGAGTGAGGGGGGTGTGCAGCCTTCTGAATCATTTCTTAGTGAGCGGGATGATGGCGTTAGCAGCTTTAAGGTATGGTTGCAGCAGGAAAGGCCATGAAGCTTTTGGATGACAGATGACAGGAATTCTTTTAGGATTTTTTCTGCCACAAGTTGTTCAAATTAGGATTTTAGATCATTTTTATTACAAAATTAGTATAAGGAACAGTAACACTAAAAGGAGGACAGATCTACTCAAATTTTTGTTGCTGTGTTCTGTCCTAAAATGTTGTGTATTTGCAATAACTAATTAGTTATTTTTACTGATTACATTACAAAAGAAAGCATAGGGTTCAATTAAGAGCAGCAGATTTCTGGAGACAATGACTGCCCACAGCACTTTCCGTATACTCAGTCAGATCACCCAGACTGTGCCAGGAGCAGAGGGAAGAGAGCCCAAATAAGAGCTATCAACTCAGCTTGGGCTTAGGGCCGCTCAAGGCTAATATCCTGTTGCAGGAAAAGAACAAAATTGGACTGTTTCTGGCCGACTCCGTGCTTCACATCAGTGATGCTTGCTCAAAGTTGATGGACCATTTTTACCAGACGTGGAACTTCTAATTTTTAATCTGAAGTTGTTGACATTATTATTGCTATTTTGTTGTGAACGTCTAAATTTCCTCGGATGCAACTTTAAAAGATGCTATGGAGAATAATTTCCTAGGTGTGTGCCTTTGCATGTCTTTAAGTCACTATTTTAATATTTAATATTTTATTTTAATATTCTAATATTTTGTCTAATTTTGTTTTACCCTATTCTGCTATAACTGTGGCCTACATACAATATAATAAAGATGTAATGTGTCTGCAGCATGAAGAACTACATCTTATTTTGTCATGCAACATTGTGTATAAGAACAGGTAATAACCTTGATACCCTGATAGAGTTGAATAAACGACTCAATAAAACAGTTAACAAAACCTGGACATGATCCTCATGGCTGTTAAATTTCATTCAATTATCAATTATTTAAAGCTGCATTATTTCCAGCAAAATGTAACTCAAAAACAAGCAGCTGAGTGTTTGCAGAACATATAGATGGCATGATGTACGTATTTAGGGTTCATAATCGCTTAAAACCTCTCCTTCTACTGCCAAAACACACACACATTGACAAATTGATGCACACACACACACACACACACTAAGCCTTGCTGCAGAGAAGATCAGACAGAGAATGAAGGGTAGGTATTACAGTTTTTCTGCTCCCTCAGCACAAATGTCTCTGGGAACCGAGTGGGTGTTACATCTCAGCGTGGTTATGAAATCAACATAACAAAATATCATTTGAATTTCCTAATCATCACACAACTCAAGCATTTATACTGTTAGTGCATAGTAAAAGGCAGACTACAGTAAGATTTTAGGTGGTAATTTTTGCTTGAATTATGCTGCAGCTGACAGGGATTCCTCTCAGATGGATTACATTAGAACTGAGAAAAGCACTTGGTCTGGTAAAGCCACTGGTATAAGCTGCACTGCACTGCCCTAGTTTGGTGTTGCTCGACAGTTCAGACAGTTCAGACATAATGACAGTAATCACGATCAACACCCCTCCATCTGAATGAATGGGATGGAGGGTTGATTGAGTCGTGAGCTGCAATCTTCTAGAAGGTCGAAAGTTATGGCAGGACTGGGCAAATAAGAAAAGTTGCACTGAAAGAGGAGACTGACCACAGGAGAGGGAGAGGGAGAGGAGGAGAAGAGGGTTGAGGAACAGAGAAGAAAAGTGTAGCCAGCAGTGCAGATAAACAGTGACAAGATGCCAGAAGGGGAGGTGAAAAACAAAGGCAGGCAGCCTGATATGAAGATATAGCAAGAGAGTATGATGAACAAGCACTCACGGATACAGGTAGGCTGGATGCCGGTCCAGGTGAGATCTGGCAAACAGAGGCGAGTGGTGGAGCCCTGCAGTAGGTGTCCCTGTTGGCACTGGAAGTCTATTCTGCTGCCCACCTGGCCACAAACAGAGAGCGCAGAAAGTGGAGAGAGTCAATACACTGATGCAAATGCCAATAGGCTTCCAGCATCAAATCTAAAGAGCTTGGAAAAAAACACTGCGCACTAAAGTTTTTTGTTTTTTTTTTCCTATTTTAATGATTATCTGTAGCGTGTGGAGGCAGATGGAGACTATTCCTAGAGGCGATGGCCCATGTTTGTGTTCTCAACTGATGCACAGACGTTAGAAAGTGAGCAAGCTGACTTTCTGGTAAAGACAGAGGGCCAAACTGTTCTCTGTTATCTTAATAAATGACTTATTTTTAGTCACCCAGTTATCTGTTTAAAGGCAGCATCAACACACAACTTTCCCACTCAAGATTTTGCTGAAGTTGTTCAGTAATGCAGAAAAATGTGAGAATACAGCCATTACAAGCAGTGATCCAAATAATAAGCTGCTTCTGATTTCATTTGGGACAAATTTCATATCACACACTCTGCTGAATGCTGTGGAGAAATTGTTTGCACTTAACTTGTAAGCGACACTCTAAGAGCAACAGCAAGAAAATAAAGCGAAATACACAGAAAGCCTCTCAGGGGAACCACTGAGCACACACACCAATGGTTGTGATTATCAATTTTTTTTGACACGATACATTTCAGAATTTGCTTATTTTATGCAAACACTCCAACTGCACGGAGTGCACATTATTATAGATTTAGATCTCCACCATGTATTTACGCATTCACAGTGGTGGAGAAATCCTGTTGGTTTCTTCTGGGCAACCACAAGGGATGGATGCACACACACTTTGCAGCTCCATCCTTGCACCCACATAACATCATCCAAAAGGAATAAATGATGATTCCACCTGGAACATCCGTTGGAAACTGCCCATTTCAAAGAGGACTAAGTAGAGCTAACACAGAAGAGCTGTGAGCTTTGAATGATACTTTGATTTGGTGCTACTTGTTCACGCTCATCTACCTCTCTCAGTTACAGCAGCCAGGCAACTTCAAATGCTGATTACACAGGGATTTGTTCTAGAGTTAAATTAAGAAAGCGGTGAATATCACTGTATACATTAGAGTGTGGAACAATATGTTGTTCTAGTCTTATAATTTTTTATGTGAAATACCTGAATGTACCAGTCTCTAACTCTCTGAATAGGTTGGTCGTTTGTCTGGTCCTAAATCTTTTTTTTTTTTTTTTGTAACAAATCACCTCAGACAGCATCTGCTCCAAAATGTATCCATTACAGGTTTTGACCATTTTACCTTAAATCCGGTTGTGTAATTCATGAAGCCGTGCTCAGGTGTCCCTGGATTTTCACAAGTGGTCCTTGTTGGCTCTGGAATGAGAAATCACTATCATGATGAGCCAGGGAATCATAGGAAAGCAGAAATGAGAATATGACAGCGGGGCAATCATTGATAATGTCAAAGCAATTTCTCTCTGGTGTACCATGTACCAAAGTACAATTAGTGAAGTGACGAGGTAACATGAGCAGAATAACCCTGCCACCATGGCATTTGAAAGTATGAGGAATATTAACCTCTGACACTTTTAGTCATTGGTGAGACCAAATTTAAAATTTTTAAATTCAAATTTATATGACAGCTAGATTGCAACACACTTCATCCAGTTCGTCTTCAGCCTTTGTTTATGTTTACTCCTTTCAGAAAACCACAGAGAATGATCATTTGGAGGCTTATTTAAATCAAATGGTGATGACTCCCCCACACCACTACATGTTCCTGGGTTGTTGTTCGCCATCTCTTTCTTCATTTTGCAGGATTTGGATCAGAAGGTGGATCATCATCAGCCTGATGAACCACACATGGGTTCAGTGAGGTTTTGTCTGCTAAGCTCATCAGCACCTTCTCACATTATTTTCCTCAAGCAGCACAGACACGACTGTTCTGTTTTGTTAAAGAAATGCCATTAAACACACGCTAACATCACTGATTACTGACTTTCACTTTTTTCTGTATTTTAATATTACTTTCTCTCAAATTAACTTTTTACTTTCTCATAGTGCTTTCTTTTTCTTTTATTTCTGATTGTACCTGGCGGGCATCTAGTAATTATATTTTCTGCCTTGTTATTTCACTTTACAAAATAAACTCAGCACTTGCAAGCAAAAAAGCAAAATCAAGTCATAATCAATGCAACTGCATAGTAAAACCATTAAAAAAGAACTGTTTTGAAACAAGAATTACACCTCAGTCTAAAACCCACTACAACCCACTAATTTGTGTGGATTAGCTGATCAATCAGACATTCAGTACCTATACATCGAGGCTGAGATCCGCTCCAGGTGCCGTCCTCCTGGCACACGCGTGTTGTTGATCCCACCAGCACATAGGGGGCATTGCAGGTAAATGTCACTTCGGATTTGAAGATGAAACTTCGCCCTTCTCTCCGTCCTCTGGCAGGCGTACCAGGGTCCCCACAAAACTTGGCTGCAGAGGCAGAAATGTGGAATATTGCTGATGTAACACGCCAAGGGCCAACAAATCCAAACCCAAATGTTAAACGTTTTCATGCAAGTATTAATACGACAGGATACCACATGGCTCTGTTCCTGCCGGCTCATGCCAATGGTGACGCCCTGTTGCACTACCTGATTTTTAAAGTTCAAACATTTGTCTCTTTTTAAACCTCATTACACACAAGCAATACTGCAGCAGCAAGCCATTTGAACGCAGCATGGAGTGGACTATTCCACATTTAATTCAGAAATAATAAGTTGTGTGGGCTGCTGCTGTACCCATACAAGACCGTGACAAGATGTGCCTACAGGGGTTTCCACTGTTGCTGTGAGCTTTGCTGTTTTCAGTGGGCTTTTTATTATATCCAATTTACTTGAGTACCTGACTGTAAAAATGATTGTCTTTCCATATGATTTAGTGAGTCTTCATGGACTGAATTATTCAAACTGCATTGATATTATGCTTGTTGCACGAAGTCCTTTAGCCGTTTTTTATTGCATGTGGGTATTTGCATCGGACGCAGGATGAATTGCTCTGTCTAAATACCTTTTTGTTTCCAATCAACCTTTGCCAGAGAGTGGTTAATGCAGGTACCTGAATAAGCATCTTTGCAGCAAAGTGGGAGCGAGGGAGGTCAAGGAACTCAATTTTAGATCTAAATAATTAGCAAATGAAATATTAATTTCTCTGACAGGGCCTTGAGGCTAACACAACTGGAGACATCTGCTACTGCTGCTGCTCCCCAAGCCACTTGTATGATAACGTCTTTTTAATGGGATTTCAGCCAGAGCAGAAGAAGCCCATTGGATTATCACTGCTGCTCCTTCAGTTCATTGCATAAAGACACCTAATCAAATTGCCAAGAAAATTTAGGTTGAGTGGAATTGGTGAAGAGAGAAGACAGCCATTTTTCAGTCAACCAATGTATCTTTCTATCCATCTCTACTGTATTTATAAACATTCTTCCCCTGCAACCACACTGATCAGTAAAAGTAACTTGTTGGCTGTAGGAGGTTCAGAGGCGCTCAGTGTGAGAGAGAGTAGAAGCGAAGATGAGAGTCACAGTGTTCAGTCACGCAGCCAGAGCACTGTGGGATCAAGCCAATAATAAAGCAGACTGCTTCTCCAGCCCTGACATGTGCTGCTGCATGTATGTCTGGAGACAGAGATAAGTTCTCACTCGCTCTCTTCTTAGGAGTCGGTAACTACAGGGTCTTTAAACCACCGATCTCTGACATAACGGATATCTAATAAAGATGAGATAGAATCCAGCACGTGTAAGAATGGTAAAGCAATTACTACTTATACTGTTATCTCAGAAACAAATCCCCGTGTCAGAGAAAAAAATGTCTTCTAGAAAAAAGGTTACTTGAAACAGAAGGTCCCATCTGAAACACTGGGTTGTGAATCTCAAAACCCTCAGCACCCAAGAGTTTGACCGTGTTTGATACGTCAACAAATAAAGATGCAAATGCCTGACTGGATCTGAGAAGGATTCTTGTCACTTTTCAAATAACATTTTATGACTTTAGTATTCAGATGGCATTTTTTGGGGGGGAGTTTTGACAAAAAAGGCCAAACAGGTGACATGCACATCAGTCATAAGCTTCAAGCTGCAGGGAAATAATGTACTGCTTTATGGATATATAAGAGAAATGGCCCAGGGCCAAACCAAGCTCAGCATATTTAATGCGCCTGTGTGCATGTGTGTGTATATGTGTGTGTGTAGATGGATAGGAGAGAGAGAGAGAGAGAGAGAGAGAGAGAGAGAGAAGGGGGGGCAGTCAAACTTTTTCTCACTCCCTCTCTCACAGCCTCTCCCCTTCCTTGATGAATTATCTATGCTTTGAAATAATCAGTATGCAGAGGCCAGATTCAAAGTTGGGATCACAGTCTCATCCCTGCAGACACATGAACTAGCGTTCTCAGACACCACATTTTGCTTCTTACTCTCCACTGTGTTGTGTTGAGGAACATGAATATGCATCTTGATCCTGTTTAACTGTTTAACTGCAGATGCTTACAAAATGACTGATTTTAAGAAATGCACTGATGGATTTGCTTTTGCAGCTGTATTACATCTTCAGCAGAGATGCTGAGCTGTATTTCAACTTAAAGTGCTGAGTATGAATTGCAATCATTTTTTGAGGTCTACAGCAGTGCAAGTCGATTCTGTGTCTAATAAAAAAAAAAAAAACAGCAAAGCTTTGGCTTTAAGTTGTTGTGCACTAAGCTAAACTTCACAAACTTAAATTTGCAGCAGATGTATATAATAGAGCCAAAAGGAATTGGATTATTCCTCCTACTCTGTTCATAATGCTGTTGCTAAATGGGAAATATGCTTGGTGTAAAATATTATGTAATTTATTAACTCATGCATGTAAAGGAATGGATATTTAGTTGCATCCTATATTCAGATAATGTACAAGACATGCCTGAACTGAGTGCATTTAGTTCATTTTACAAAGCAATGTAGAGTATACAGCGGGTATATACTGGGCAAGCACTGGGACTACACTGTGAGCGTTGATACAAAGTTAAAATTTACCTCTTAATTATGAGGACACAAGTCAGAGGGATTGCTGTAAAGTGCTGTGCTGATACTTCAATGCATAGATAACAGGCTTTTCTACACCAAATTTGATCAGCACTTTCTTCCCTGTTTTTCCATTTTCCAGAGTCATTTATTTGCCTTGGTAAACCTCAGTGATTTATCACAGACTTGCTTCTACTTCGAACATTGTAAGAAGAGGCTTGCTACAACAATATGTTTAGGCGAGGCAGGTTCTTTACAGAAGCGGGTTATTGATCGCTCTGCGTGATATTTACAGTGTTTGGCTTTGAATTTATGTCAATTTTACATTGAAACGTGCATTCTAGGTTGTGGGTAATGGGCTAGTAAATGTAAATTATTGCATCAAAAACCTGTCAGTGTTGAGATATAATAAAACACTGATGTTACATCATGGCATCCAAAGGTTACTTGCTTACATATCTGCAGGAGGTTGTTTCGGAGGTGCTGATGTGGAAAAATGATTGTAGTGTGCTGAGGGATGACACTGCTCATTATAACTGCAGCAGACACAGTAGACATGGTATGTTTACCAAGAGGAACAGCATCCGTTTAATGTCCAGATGACATTTTTTACCCATTATAACAACTCAGGACCCAAACACAGATAAGCCATGGCACCTCAATAAAACAGGCAGTTGGTCACTCAGCAGTGCAAAAGGACATATCTGGTCATAACCAACAAAAACAATCCTTCACAGTTAAGCAGGATATAAATCAGAAAGCAGCACGCACATTGACTTACGTGAATTACAATAAATGACTGCAATGTGGCCAATTCGAGGAGCAAATGGCTGCATGGCTGTGCCTCTAGTTGCATGGTCACAAACTGTAGCAGTCTGTCAGCTGAATATCAGATGCTAAATACTCAAATGGGACCATGTTTGCCTGACTGAAAACAGCCACAAGCACAAAATTCAGTCATTAGCTCCAATTACAAAAGAACACACGAGTGGATGCGGTTCTTTTTAAACAGACTCAGGGGTCAGACAGCATTTTTTGTTGCAATCCAACATATGTTGCTTAAATACTCCAAACCATCTTATTCTCCCTCCAGTTCATAAGCTCAGATCTAAAGTCAGCAATCAACACAGTGTAGTTGATGTCAGCACAATTAATGTATGCAGCCATTTGATAGAAATTATGTCTCTTTCAAAGACTTCCTCTATAAACAAAAGGATTCTGTTCACCAGGTCCCAGTGGTGATGCTTTAGGGGTAGCATTGCACATGGAGTTTGTGCATGAATAATTTTGGTGGTATTTATTTTTGTGCCACTTAGTTTTGACTAATGTTCAAAGAGAGACAAACACGTGCAAACACTCTCTCCTTCTTGATATTCCATTTTTGTCTTGCTGGTATAATGCAAGAATGATTTTAATGACAGTGAGATGCTCTTGAGCAGTCGTGCATCTCAGAGGTTATTATCATTATTATGCTTGCAAAGATGATTCAGAGAAAGTCCTAATATAGTGAAGAGCATCAGATACCCCACTTGTTGTTCCACTTGAATTATCATCTTCATCATCAACATTGTTGTTTTGACTTTTGGGCTTGAGGTCGATTCAATTCTCATTTAATCAAAACAGAAACTTGAGCTTCCATTTTTATGTACAAAGGATCAAATATCAGTTGTTTTTTATAAACATGTGAAATACAAAGCCCCTCTCAGGCTTTGTATTGTTAGGTATTATTTTTCAGTAACTGCTGAAGGCTTTTTTAAGATTAAGTATAAATCACTGCTCACAAAAAAGACCTGGACGTTGTAACTAGGAGCAACACTAATCATCCCTGATCTGCATCTCTGAAAGACTGCCTTATTCTATTTGCATCGTAATTCAGCTTTTCCACCTAGGCCCTGATGTTGAATTCTATGACTTATTCATGACTTTCATTAATTTCATTAACTCAAGATAACCTCCAAAGGGGAAAGCAGCAAAGTGGTAGATGTGGATTGATTTAGTGAAAAGATACTTAATGCCAATGTTCTGAAAGTATGAGACAAGCATGTGCAGTGTATCTCTGTTAGGAGAACTATTTGAGAAATTATCTTACTCTGTTACATTTGTACAATGAGGTGACTTACAGCGGTGTGTCAGATTGGAATTATGAGTTCAACATTTCTCATGATTTGATAGTCTTTAAAAATGGACATTGAGAGAAAATAGAGAGTTCGTAATACTTTACAGACATAAATGTCACTGAAGTCATTTCAATCTAAACATAGGACATCCTATGGAGACCTCTATAATTAAACTTATAATAATCCTGAAGTACGAAACGGTGACTCACGCAGGCACTGAGGCAGGTCTCCGCTCCATGTCCCATTCCCAGCACAGGTGAGCACAGCAGGGAAGGACAGCTCATAGCCAGGCAGGCAGCTGTAGCTCACACTGGTGCCCCACTCAAAGACGGAGCCCTCCAGGAGGCCGTTGGGTACGGGTGGGGCCGTAGGACACGTGACCACTGGTGGAAAAGTGAGTACACAGACAGAGTAAAGAAAAGAGTAATGGTGTGATACACAACATAGGAACAATCAAGTTAAAGTCATGATCAGGTTCAAGAGGATTGTGGGGCTGAGACCAAAAAAAAACAAACCATGAGAGCAAATCAAAATTTTAAAATTCCAACTAAAAAAGTAAATTGACCAGTGAGTCTTCTCGGAACCAGATCTGAAAAAAGTCATAAAATATTTTAGCTCTATAACACAAAGACATAGCACGCAGAGTACGCAATCATGATCCCAGTGTTGAAAGGCTGAGGCACTGACTGTTGCATGTTGTTGCAGCAGTGGGGGGTCCCCAGCAATGTGTCAGAGTTGCAGCTGAGGGTGGAAATGAAACCCCTGAGTACTGTATGTAGGCAGTATTGTGTATGCAGTTCCACCTTCAATATTTGGTTTGTGTCTGAAGTCAAAGTGTGCACTGGAGCATGAACACTTTATGATATTAATTCAGTGCTGGTGAAAATATTTAGTCCTACAGCTCTGAACACAAGAATGATGGATCATAACAGATCCTTAAGAAAACATTTTCTATCTCTTCTACATTGGTTTAATTGACGAGAAAAGGCTATTACATGTAACTAACACACAATCTTAATTCTTAGAGATAATTACTGTGATTTATATGGATTTACAGGGATATGACTACATCCTGGGTCTTTATATTTCTAATCAAAATTAGGATAAACGGGGATGTTGGTGATGATGGAAGGGACTAGTGGTGTTAAAATGCATTAAATATTGTCATAAACTCTTTTTTTTTTCAATAAACTGTCAGTAGGTCTTACAGGTTTTATTCTCCCACTTTGATTCTTAATGATAAAAAACTTTAATGTCCCAAAGTGCCTAAACACTCTTTTAAAGACACAACAGGACTGAATTTAACTTTTTATGCAGGTTAAACATGAACATGTTTCGTTGAATCAATTATTACACTGCACGCCTCCTATTATAGTGCCATTTTACAGATAAGAGGCAGCAAGGGTGACACAAATTCTACATAATGTGGATTACGGCTGAGTGAAAACTGGGTCTTTAGCCCAGAGAAATGGTCTGTTTTGACTTTGTCTGAGTGGAACTTTTATGCTGTTTCTGTTTGGAGCATCTGAATAATTTCGGTGAGAAATGAGGGGACATCTTGTGTCTGTGTAAGCCATAAACTTTCTGCTCAACAAATGTAATAAATGAATGCATAATAAAGCTTGGAGTTTGTTCTGACACACTTGGAGACGAACCCGTGGGGACGCAGATGGGATATGGGTTTTAGGGATGTGAATAAATTATAGCAGTTGTTTTATACCATTACTATCCTCCCTCAACACCCATGATTTCCCCAAGTCTCTCTTTCTTTTAGACATACTCACGCATGCCATCACACTTGAACAAAGATCTGCAAATTAAAGTAACTGCAACTGTCTGACGAGATCGTTTAGTTTACAAACCCAGTTACTTAAACTGTCATGTTCACACCACAGCTTTCATATTAACGGTTAGTGTTTTGGCAGTACAAAAACAAAGCTTTTTATGTTTGCTAAATACATGAGAAAAATATACAGAAGCAAACATATGAGAGCAGATTGTACGGACATCTCTGCACAGAGCAGGACCATTAATTTAGACACATGCAGCCACAGTATTCATGGGCACCATTAGAAACTTTACCAAGGTAGGTTGGGCTAGCTGCCAGCTGGAGCACAGGTTTAAGCTTGACCACTGGATGCTCCCATGACTGCCTTATTCAAACCTGCACCACTCAGCTTCAAGACTACGATGCTTCTTTTCTATTGTAGAAACCCCCACCTCACCTCATGCCACCCTAAAAACAGCAACATTGCTACTGTGCAGGCTAAAACAGACAAACTCAAAACCTCTAAATATTTTGCTACATCAGAGCGACTTGACATACTGTGTTCCAGATGCCATCATGTTAATTTAAATGCTGATCAAAGTCTACAGGTGGTTTCACTATTAGCACTTGTTGAAAGGACCGATTAAATTACCTGCTGTTCTTTTTGGTAGGGAAGCAAATTAGTGAACAATAAATTAATAAATAGCACTGTTGATTCCATAAACCATATGTTATCCTGTATCTTCAGCTGGTCTTTGGCCTTGTAGGTAATCTAAATCAAACAACCTGTTAAATCTTGATTTAATCTAAAATCCAATAGATTTGGTAAAGTGACAGCTTTATTTAATTGAATGCAATTTCACAGAGTGATTGTATTTAACACCATTACTGACAGAAAGAACGCAACTTTTATTGTCTAAACTGAGCTGACAAATTATAATGGGCTGAAACTATGTTGCAAGGAAAAGATAACTAATTATGACTTAATTTCTTATTGAATTATAGATAAATAGCTGGAAAAATTATCATAGATATACTTCCTTTCACACTAAGCACTTTGAGTTTTATTTGTTCAGAAAGCAGGCTAAGTGATGTTAAAAGTTGAAAATGAGTGTGTTTCTAATTATGATTCTGTTAGTGTTAACATAAAGTATGCACATGATGAACAGGGTTTAGTGCCTTGTAGAGTTTAGTTGGAATTTCTTTGTCTACACAGTGAATTACATTAAATGTGGAGCAAGCCACTGCGGTATATTCTCTCCAAGGTGAAAACATCTTTTGTTCTTTTAGTTGGCAGCGGATCCAGATAGATATTCATACTGACATGTTGCAGCAGCATACAGTATACAGTGTAGAGTATGTGCTTCAGAAGTACTGCATGCTATATTTGGAACTAATTTAGGCCGTGATAAACAGTGGGTAAAAGTTAAAGGCAAAACCATACTGCTTTTGCAATCTGTTTTTTAATGTTTTGTGTGGTAATGCAATTTTGTTTCTCAAGTTCTCAAGGAGAAACAAGTTCACTTGAAATTGTTTCTCTTTGATGTTAATGAATTAGTAAAGAGTGCCTTCAATTTGGGATTTCCATGTTGTTGCTCTGGAGCCCTAGAAAAAAAAAAAGGCACTGCGTTCTGAAATACCTCACTAAAATGCCCAACTGAATGCTGTAAAGTAGAAAATGTGTTAGGTTGTGCATGTGTCTCTTTATGGTGTCTAAGTGAGAGAGAGCAAGCGAGCCAGAGTGAAAGACAGATGGAGGGAGAATGTCTTAGTGCACGTGTGCAAGTAGGCAAATTACACTGATTATTGAAGTAGGCCTACTAATCCTATAAGCACTGCATCAGAAATTACTTGAAATAAATGTAAAAAAATGCATGGGTGGCAGGCAGAACTGAATGGGAAGCGGAGAGTGTCCCCATTTTCCTAAGTAGTTCTAAGCAGCATTAGTGCCTCTTAGCTGAACACGCCAAACCTGGGATTCAAACTGAATCCTTGCCGGGTGAGGCTTAGGATGTGTCATCAGTGGTGTGTGTATATGCACACCACACACAAACATCATGGCTGGCACTAGCGCACACACATTAAGTGCAAAATTATGCACTGAGGCAGCAGAGTCGGTAAAACCTCTTTGTCTCCTTTAGTCTCAAAATTCTCTCTCTCTCTCTCGCTTTCATTCTCTCGCCTCATTCCTTCTCTCCTCACCCCTCCCTCCCTGGAATATTGACGCATATGTCTGCGGTACATCATCCGAGACAAGGTGACAGATGCCCTGCATCACGACAATTTCAAAAAGCTCACCCTGACTGAACTGCTGCACCTTTAACTTGAACCCAATCATGCAAAAGAAAAAGGCAACCCTTCTTACAGGATGAGGTATTGTTTTTTAGTTATAGGTATAAGAAAAGAAAATAAATATTTTTCACAGTCCTTTTCTAAGACCTCTTTCTGCGTAGGCTGTCAGTGAGAGAGAAGATTAAAAAGACTAAATTACCAGTGAGCTGTTCTATTACTTGTCCTAGATAGTCCTAGATAGAGACCAAGGGAGCGGAAGCAAGCAACGACAAAGAGAAAATAAAGAATAAAACATCTTTATTCCTTCTTAATGCACCCTCCACACTGAAGTACCACAAACAAAAAATCCATAGCACCTACCTATCAAGCTCATCACTTGACTCTCTTTTGTTTATCTACCCCATGGGAGTACATGCACTATGTAACACGTAAAAAAACAGCAGCTTGTGGCTCCTTGACTGATACTTACAGGTCAGCATGTACTTTAGATATATAAGCATATGTGTCTATTCATGCATGATTGAGTCAGTTGTGTAATTGAAAGTCCCTATACAGTTCTATAATTGTGTATGTGTGTGATTGCGTGTGTGTGATGGAGAAGGCTAAGCTCTAGGGTTTCACTGCTCTCCACACCAACCCCCATTAAGCACAGCAGCATCAGGGCCGAGTGCCTGAGCTGTTGCGGGAGCTGTCAAGGATTAGAGCTCTGAGGTTAGGCGCTTCACACACTTTCATACACATGCATGCACACATACACCCACGGCTCCTCTACACATTTCCCTCTCTCCATTTAAACTGCCTTGGGTTACAGTTGTGTGACCGAAGATTCATACAACAGCTACAACATACTGCAGAACAGGGCACGTTAATAATAAAACACACCCGCCAAATGTTAGTGTCAGTTTCAAGGTTGTCGACTTCTAGGCAAGGTCTTAGAAAGCCCGGGGAAGACAAGAAGGCTGTGGCTCCAAGCCACAGTTTTTCTACGAGCTGAGCTAAAAAAGAGTTAAACTACTACTTTCTAACAGCATCACATAGGCAGAGTATATCTAGAAACAAAATCCAGCTGTTACTACAGAGGGAGCGAGATTAACAGGCTTCACATTTTTAGATCTAATGATACTTATTCCTGTTTGAAAAATCAATCTGCCTTTGTTTGGTTTCTATAACTCTTTGTCTGTCTGTTACTTGTCGGTGAACATGACTCTTACCTGTTGTTCTGTTTGTCTGTATGCATGTTAGGCTCTCACACTCTGTCTGTTTTACTCTCACATTTCATTTGTCCTTCCCCGTTTCTCAAGGGGCAAGCACAACACCAGCTTACTTCTCTGTGACTGAGACAGCAGCCTGTGAGCAGTTCCTTAGCAACAATGAGCCACTGTTGCCTTGTGGCTTCTTCCTGGTGTACTTTAAAAGTGTTTGTTGCACAGCTTAATCTTCCCTGTGATTCTTCTGGGTGTCGAAGGCAGGCATGCTAATCTATGCCTCCACCCGAGTGTCATAAATCAGAGAGTGATGTAGTGCTGATGAGTGTACAACAACTAACTCCTCTTTTTTTTAAATTTTGATGTTAATCAAGCCCATAGAGTGTAAGCAAAGTTTTACAGACAGGGAGCCGGTGATTAACTGCTGGGAGAACAATTAGAGGCATTTTTGTTATGATGAAGAGGACTTGTTAACTATCTGTCATCAAATGTCAGAGCAACTTTTAGCCTTCGCTCTGTGGCACCACACATGCAACTCTAGATGCAGGTGGGTGTTAAATCACTGTTTTCTAGATCAAGAGCTCTAAAAATATATTATATGTTTGTTTGCTTTTTTTAAAGCCAGTTGAGCAATGCCCTTCCTCTCTTGGGATTCATAATGTAGGGATGCTCCGGATATAATAAGAGCAAAACAGACTCGAAATTGCATTGTTTAAACAAACACATCCATATGCACCACTGTGCAAATGCATGTGAGTGTGTGTGTGTCACAAAGATATTTAGCTAAATATATCATAGGCATTTCTTTTATCAGCACATGAATAAGACCCTATCTGACCACATAGGAAGCTCTGTGTCACCTTGCTTGCTAATCTCATTAGATCTCAGGGTGTAAGCATGTACTTTATATTATACGTGACAGTGCGCTAGCGTGCCAAGGTTGTTACAGCACGGTCTGATGGTTATCAAGGTTGACTGTCTGCTGCAACGTGTGTGATGCAGTGTATGTGTGTGCATGTGTGTGTGTGTGTGTGTGTGTGATTTGTGGGTGCTGCGTACCTTTGCATGCTGGCATGGTGCCACTCCAGGTGCCATTGTTGGTGCAGGTCCTTGTGACAGTGTTGTCCCCTCCGATCATCACATATCCCAGCTGACACGTGAATGTCACATTCTGGCCCACTGTGATGTCCTCGCCAAATCTCAGGCCATTCGCTGGAATACCCGGGTCGCCACAGGTGATCACTGTCAGCAGACGGTGAAAATAAGAAACATGTATCAGAAATCATGTTGAATGGTGCTGCTCAAGCGTGCTTAAAACATACTAAACCACATCATGTACTAAATCTGCACATCATCCTAAACAAAGACTGTTGAGTGTCTTTTCTCTAACATTTTATTAATAATTCTATTCACTGATTCTTGTTAATTTGTTGTGAGATTCCGAACCTTGCATATTTTTATCTTTATGTTAAAGTATAGGCAAAAAAAGGGTGGCTGATGATGAATAATTCTCCTCTCAGCCTTTATGATTATCCTCTCAGCCACATGTCAAAAGTCTTCAAAAGTTTTGAACAGCTGTGCCAACCACAGTTGTGCATGATTAAAATAGCTCACCAAACAGAGCATTAAAAATGTATATAATAAAAAAAAAGAAAGGGTCCAACTTCTTAAAATCCACAATTCTTTGCCAGCGGTTCATGCTTGAGTAATGATATGATGAGCAGAAGGTCACTGCAGAACTTAATGAAGCCAAAGCTACAAGAAAAAAACTGGAAAACTGTAAACTGGTTAATTGTGTGGCAGTTGTCATTTGTCGTTAATAGCTTTCCCCCTTAATCCATCTTATACGACGTAAACGTGGAATTAGTGCAGGACATTTGTTGTAATGACATGTGGTTTAAGTGATTTTCACAATAATGTTGTCAAATTAGAAACCAAGTCTCTCTTTTTTTTCAGTGTTATGAAGAGAAAAAAAAACAGCCTACATAAATGACCATTTATTCAATCAGAGGAAGGAACATGTATTATAGAAAGCACAAACATTTGCACTGCTGTCGGGCAGCAACCTTAGAGAATGCCTTTGTAACCTATCTGTGGGCACATAGAGCATGCTGAGCAACAAAAATGACTCAACAATGATGTTCAAGGCTTCTTTTATGATTCATGTGAAGACAATGAAATATCGACAGGAGCTGATGCACCAGCAGACATATTAGTCTTTAACCAAGTAATAAAATCATCATCACACAGAAACTATTATGCTGTACCCCTGACTTCAGTGTGATGGACATCTGTACTTTTGTTGAATATTCCCAGAGTAATAACTATGTTTTATACACATAATCTCTTTTTCAAAACAAATCACTGTGGTTATATGATCTTAAGATATTGGTGTTTTTTGTCCAATTCAGGGGGAGGACACAGTGAAAATAATACTAATAAAACTGATGTTGGGGGGCTTCCACCCCTCAGTAATTTTTTGTTCTCTCTCTTCTTTTCATATGCCCGCTCTTGGCTTCTACTCATGTCACCATTTCTCCAAAGTAAACAGATGGCTGAATGTTGGTCCACTACGTGGCCTCTGTTTGATTGCTTTTTTTATAACCCT
This sequence comes from Acanthurus tennentii, assembly GCA_029783805.1. Lineage (NCBI taxonomy): Eukaryota > Metazoa > Chordata > Actinopteri > Acanthuriformes > Acanthuridae > Acanthurus > Acanthurus tennentii. Next base: position 18,684,470 of record JAPZDZ010000025.1, on the reverse strand, counting down.
TGTTTCTTTTCACAAACCTAATTTGAGCCTACTTGTTACAAGACTTTTTGCTAACTTGTTCACCCTCATGTTAGAAGTCAGTTTGATGCATATGGCTGTCCCTGCTAACGCCTCCTCCCCCGAATTAATTTCTGTTCGTTTATTTTCTGTTGCTGCCAGAAACTTCAACACTTGGACATATTTTTCATAGCTGGGTGAGAGTAACTTTGTATCCTGACAGAATACATCTGAGAGCTGCTAGTTGTAAGCACAGAGAAGAAGAGAAGTCTTCACTTTGCCACCAACTGAGGTTTGGAATTGATGGCAGTAGTTCTCACTTGCTCCAATGATGAATCTAATCCTACGTGTATATACTTTGCAAAATCAGCACAAAACTACACACTGACAGATAAGGCAGCATCCAGCATCGAGTCGGGAGAATAGAGAGGCTAACTCCACTGCCTTGGTGTTTGTCTGATGGATGCCACAGGTTGTAAGGCTATTTGCTATGTGTGTTTACTATAAGAAATTCTATACTACATCCTTCTCAGGGGTCCCTGCACCCTGTATCCTGTAATCTATGTCAGACGGCTGAATTGCGGTGCAGCTGGCACTGATGCATTTGATGTTGTGTACATATACTCTGCTGCCTGCCTTTGATAAAAATTCTTTATATAAATAACTTATCCTGTCAGCCTTGTTGAACTTCTGAGACTCTACAGAACCTGTGGGTAGTGAGTCCATATTTTCAATCAGTTCGCCCAAATCATACAAGAACACATTTTCCTGCTCATAGTTAGAGCTGCATTTGTTCATGCTGATAGTAATTTGGTAAAAATATAAACAACAACAACCTGACTATTAAGTAAGATGTCTTTATTTGATATAATTCAGATTGCAGTTTAAGTCAGACCAAGTGTACATGCACAAACACACTGTATGTGCATGTGCAGTTTTGGGTGACACTGTTTGAGTTTGCCACTTTGTAGCTCATCCATTCATTTTGACTCTAAGACACCAAAATTACACTGGAGCACATTATCTTGTCTTAAGCATGTTATGTCTCTCCACACATAAACCAGAAGCAGCTGGCATGAACAGAAGACAGCTCATACAAATTTTAATTGGTTTCAACTGGAAACATGCAAGGAAGTGGAAGAGCAGTCCTGCTACTGTAGAAGAGAGAGACAGACACACAGAAAAAAGCATGTTTGCCCGTAAAAGTAAATGTTTAAATGTGCCTGTATTTCTGAAGGAGTAAAAAAAACAAGTCAGTCAGCACAATGCAGAAAAGCTGCAGGCTGTTGACTTCAACAACTTAACTCTGAAGCTTCTTCAATCCGTAACATTCACTAGCCCCAAAGAAAACTGGTTTACTGGAAGAAATGAGGTTAGGGCAGGAAATCAGGGGAGTTCAAGCAAATGTACACGCACTTCAACAACATGCTCCCAATATAAGCCACACTTTAGTGCAGTTTGCCTTTAATCAGATCCCTCTTTAGACCAGACTGTATCATATTTTCGCACCATGCTGATAAAGTTAAGGCGTGTATGAGGCTGCATCATCAAGAGATTTCTTTGCCTTTGTTGTCACAGCATTGGAGCAATTACAGCTCAAAAAGAGAAAGGACATGTAACATGGAGATAGATTTCCAGGCCTCTGATTTGGTGCATCATTAAAAATAACAATGTTAAAGTAAAACATGAGATTAAATGGTTCTGAAGTTGTTGCCTATGCAGAAAAAAATGTGATATTGCTGAGATTTTAGCATGTTATTTTTACAAATGCTGAAGAAAAAGAACAAAATAGCAACAACAGGTGATGACCTTTGTATTTAAACAAAGAAGAGTAAGAAAAGTAGGATCCTTTCTGTTATAAACAGCCTTTGCAGCCATTCTAACAGAGATTTCTGAGTTTATGAGATGTGCTTGAATGCACCGCAGAGCCTCTGTTGGCACTTAAATGCTTTGCCTTACAAAGCGGTTTTGATTTCGGAGTTCAAGAGGTGAACTGAACGCATCAAAAGTCTGCTGCCCCTGTGCGTGTGTGAAACTCTGTAAGACAGACAGACAGACAGCAGAGAAGCAGCACAGACCCTTAGCATGGCTTTTTATAACATGACCAGTTTGGTAGAAACAGAAACCCACCAGTATGGCAGATAGGCATCAGTTTTACTAATCAAATGGAAAAAAAAAAAAAATTGCTCTCTTTATTGCTAGGGACGTTTAATTTGGGACTCTGTCAGACATCCATGGAAAAGGCATTTTAAAAGGTTGCTCTAAGGGTTGGATTTTATGGATAGTTGGCAAATCATTCAAATGATGATCACTTTAAATTGTAAAACACAATTTTTCACCGACCCTTACTTTTTCAGTTTTATCCAGACTTCAAAGTTAGATATTTTGTACACAAATATGACAGTCCTATGACTTAGCATAGTGCTTTGTTTTTAAAATGATAAATATGGATTCTGCACAGATCTAACTAAATTTACTGGCAGAGATTTTGCTCTGACATTTTCAATTAGCTTCCTATTCCCACATCTGCTTACTCTCCATTCATGAGGAGAATCCAACATGACTTTGTTGGTATTCAAACTTAAGGACGGAGGAATTTAAAGGGAGGGGAGAAAGAATAGTTAAAAACAGTAAGTATAGATAAACAGGATCATGGCACTACAAGGTAAATCCCCTGCCTAAATTATCACTGTTTACTGTTTATTTCACGAGGTGCTTTATGGCTTTACCTCATGGTTCATTAAGCAAGTCTTCTACTGCACTTATACTAATTCCCTAATTACTTCTAATGTCCTATAAATATCATTATTAACCATTAAGAGTGCCAAGAAAAAAAAATTGAAGAAGAACTTTCCTCTCTCCCCTTGAGAGTGCTGTGTGACTTTGATCTAGTAACCCACATGATCGATTACCCATGAACCGTGAAAATGATTGCCTGCTTAATGAAGGCACACTGTGCCAATCTTGACTTCCTAAATGTAGATGTCCCTGAACTGACCACAAAAATTTAATGTGAAGTGATAGCATACTACAAGATAACAATCACAGGTTTGGTGATGAGCAGGCATGAAAGTGGGGGAAGAGGCAAGAAAGCTATTCTGTCTTCCTGCATGTTTGGCCATTATTATTCAATCCAATTTCCAATCTTTCTCTCCTTTTCCCTCCCTCCCTGTGTATATCTCTCCAGAGACTCATTTTATTCCAAAATTGAAAATTATGCTCATACCATTTATCTTTTCTTGTGATTCAATAACAAGCACGGAGAATAGTGAAGAGAGAATATGGCGGTTTTCAGAGAGAAGAACAATGTGTAATTTTGTTTGATAGTCATCCTGGTGCAAATTGAATATAGATTGGCATACTTCTTAATTACTGCAAGGCTCATTTGCTGAGATCTAGACAATAAAAACTGCCTGACAGTTTTGACGCTTTGCGGGGGGAGAGGCTCAAAGAGATTTATGCGCTATTTGAAATCTTATATCCTATTTTAGCACCACTGTTGATCACTCAGTGTGCCTCCTTTTGGCAGAAATAGGGAGTGAAATTGTCTTCAGTCCCATCTGTCTTTATTCCTTCAGAGGGGTTTATGTGTTCAACACTGTATATGGTATGTTTAGTTCATATAAAACAAGAGTGGCTGGCTTGTACTGTACTAACAGTACATTTGTTGTGACTGACATTCCTGGCCATTTGTTAGTGACCAGCACACTGGCTTCATAATGGGTGCATCCATGACACCCACGGGAGAGCTGGATCTTTTTTATCATATTTTTCTGCTCTATTTCTGAAGGCGCTGATAAAAAAAAATTTGTGGCTGCCAATGTTGTTGGACATGTATGTGATCAACCAAAAACACTGAATTGTGTCTCTCTGTTCACTGATATAATTGGGATTCTGCCTGATCACATCCAGTTGGTCAGACACTGATCATCTCTCCTCTTTCATCTCATCACATGACAACTGTGCCATGCAGTGACCTTTTAAGCATATTCCACAAGACCAAGAGACATGACTCCTGCATCCCTTTGTGCTTTTGTGTGTATAAAAACTCACTCGTGCAGTTTGGAGCCGTGCCAGACCACGTGCCATTTGCCAAACACTGCCGTGTGGGCGAGCCAGTGAGGAAATATCCCTCCATGCAAGAATACACGATGGAGTGTGAAAAAGTTGTGCCATCCACACGGGAGATTCGGCCATGAGAAGGAGTAGCTGGGTTACTACACTGAACAGCTGCAAGACAGGGGAGAAAAGAGAGAAGGTTAAGGTCAGAGGTGTAAAATAGCAATGGATTTTCTATTTTCCATATCAGTGATTCACAATCTGAGGGTTGGGAGCCCCAAGCTGGGTGCAAAATTATTTCAAAAGGTTTCAACGTGATTAAAGGGCTGAAAAAAAAACCTTTCATATTGTGGATAATAATATTTGTTTATGGAATAATTGCTGCTCTGCTAATTACCTAATTAATATTTGCAGTTTCTTGACTCATCCTGATTAGTATTCAGATTGTATAGTCTAAAAAAGGGCAAATAGAAATCAGTGGCTTGTGTCATAGTGTGTGCTTCACATCGAGGGATGTGGGGAAGCATTGTTTTTCTTTTTAAAAGAAGCTGTGAACCGAACCAGTAAAGAAGCACTAATCTCCACAACATCACAGCTTTATTAAGAGGGGCTAATGAGCAGAGCTGTGTAGTGGCATACAAATCCCAATTGCACTGTTGATGAGTCATCAGTAAATAAAGTGCAGTTTGTGTATTGTCAAGTCCCTTAGTCCATCCATGGTAATGACATTTAGTTGTTTCCAAAAAAACAAGAGGAGGATCATGGGAGTAATGTGAAATTGTGCAGCTGTGGTCTGAGCACCCGGGGTTCAATTTTAGCAACAACAGATTTCATCATGGATTTCACTGAATAATGAACAAATGTGAAATTACTGTATGATCTGGAGCCATTTTTAGGTCATGAGATGAAATATCACTTCTCACTACATTTCATTGAATAACTGATCTGTTGGCTGTCAAAACCAGATGCATCTGTGTGTTGTTGCAGTGTGATGGCCCATCAATAGTTATGGTGCGCTGGTAAAGCAGTGACAGTGAATGTAGGTTGCTAATGACTTTAGATATTAGTAAAATGTAAGACTCCAGCTATCCCAGTTATAAAAAAAAAAAAAAAAGTGGTGTTGTTACTCAAGGGTTTCTCCAGCTCAGATAAGCTTGCTGGGTTTAGTCCAGTTGCATTGTAAATCATTTGTAAACAGCCCTCTTAGAGCCAGTTGAGGACCCTGCAATTTCACTTACCTCTTCCATGCACCTATCCACCGTTCTGAACAGAACTGATCATAAAAAATAAAATAATAAAAAAAGAGATAAAAAAAAGATTTATCCATGGTGATTAATAGAGTTTTTGGGAACAGTCTATGACCATTAAAATGCAGCAGAGGTGAACACCCTGCTCCTCATAGTTAAAAGCAAAAGCAGGCTGAATTACATGAAAATTGTTATTTCAGACGTGCAATCCTCAAAGGAAAAAGGTTTTCTCTGGCAGACTAAAAGGATGGGCATACACTATGAAGGTTTTGTTACACATTTCCAGGATATGCAAACAAATATATATCACTGATGAAGGGAAAGGACAGAGTTTGTTTCATGTGTTTTTCTTCTGCTCCAAATCATGTCTAATTACAAAACTGATTTGCTCTTTCAATCACCTAATTGCCTGGAAAATTAGAAATAGTTACTTGTAAGAGACAGACGTTTTGTAGGTGCGGTGGTGATTTCTCGATTACCGCATCTCACACAAACTCATGCGCACACAGAAGGACACACAAGCCGGTCGAGGTGCAAATGTATCACTCTGGAACTTTACCAAACACACCAGGTGCCAACATGCTCAAATTATGTGCGTAAGTGCATACCCAAGCATATGCACACACAGACACTTGCCAAAAAAGTATGGTAGCCTCCTTGGCTCCCGCTCTTAGGATGACAGAAACACAAAAACAGACCTGGATGGCATTGTGAGATGGATATTAAGTTGAATATCCACACTGACTGTTTTCTTGAGACTGTAAAAGATTGTAAATAACGGATGGATGGGCTTTAAGAGTAGACAGGGCTTTAGATTTCAGACAGACAGGAGTGAAACTCATTCAGGCTCCAGTGAATTTCAGCTTCGTCCCTCCTGAGGTGGCTAAAACAATCATTAAATCAGGGGTTCAGCGGGGAGATGGAGAGATAAAAAGCTAGTGGAGAAGAGATGTGGGGTAAAAGGAGAGGAGGGAGGAGAAAAGTGAGCAATAGAGAGCAAGAGACGGAGAAGGGACAGATGGAGGAGTAGAGACGGAGGGAGAGACAGCCAGAGAACAAGATTAAGACTGAGAGCAGGGGAGAAGTGAGGGGATATGAAAGAAAAAGGGAGAGGGAGAGCAAGAGAAAGAGGGAAAGGGAGAAACAAGAGAGATGAAAAAAGAAATGCAGATACACAAAGAAAAGTTCAGAGGGTCTGTGCATTGGTCTATTATATTAAAAATTACACTGGCACTGTGCCAAGCTCACGGACAGTAAGTGGAGGAGAGCAGGAGCAGTCAAACATTTGCCTCAATATCCGGTTGACCCCTGGGGGTAATTTATGCAAGATGTAGAGCTGGCGTTCCGCGAACTAATATCTTCAAAATCCACAATGATTCATTTATCACAATCCAAAAGGAACTTGGCTTTAGGTGTCTAGAATTAATGAATTTTTTGGTTGCAATCTGGAAGCCTGTCACAGCACCATGTGCTGGCAGAGAATACCAGACTGGAGCAGAGAGATACTTATCCATCTGGTGCAGCACTGTGTTTGTGAGCTTTTGCAATCGCTTATGTGTGTAGGTGTGGATGCACAAAAGCACCTATCTGTGCACTCAGATATGCATGTGCCTGCATGCAGCCCATGTGCTGTGTTGTGTTGTTTACTGAGTTTGTGTGAGTAAGCTATTTTTTGATTCCACGTTCAATCAACCACTGTGGTGGTGGAGGGAGCACTAATCAATTTTTTTAAGAAAAAAAAAAGCACATTAATCAGTGTTAATTTAAAAAGGTGTTACAGCACCGTGTGTGTTGTACTTTTGTATTATTTGCATTTATTCAGTGCTGAAAGTGGGCTGGCCCTCTGTATTTTGGTTTATTGGCTAAAGTTTGTTTTGTTTTGTTGTACAGTTATATTTTATGCTGAGGCTGCTGCATCTGCCACCTGTGTGTGCTTGTCTGTGTGTGCATGCATTTGTGTGGTGTATGTGGCCACCGAGCCAAGCTGTGTTCAAGTGTCATTTTAAAAAAAAGTGCTGGTGTGCTTCCATGCATACGCTTGATTAATGATGCTGTTGCACTGCATCAGTCAGCTTTGTGTGTGTGTGCGTGTGTGTGCGTGTGTGTGCGCGTGTGTGCGCGTGCACGTGTGCGTGTGCGTGTGCGTGTGCGTGTGGGTGTGTGTGGGTGTGCGGTCATTGTGTGTTGGTGTTCTTTGTTTCCGTGCCTGTAAAATTATTTTTGATGATGTTCTCT
>JAPZDZ010000025.1:18659151-18676832 GCA_029783805.1 Acanthurus tennentii | reverse complement strand
GTGTGTGGGTGTGCGGTCATTGTGTGTTGGTGTTCTTTGTTTCCGTGCCTGTAAAATTATTTTTGATGATGTTCTCTGAGGCTTGTATGATACTTGTGATGAATTCAGGAGAGGCTATTGTAATGGCCTTCTTTGGTAATCATATGAGGTGCAGGTTGCTCAGTGTGCACACCTGTGTGCTGGCTAAACTTTGTATACAGACAGACCTTGAAACAGCATTGTTAATATCCCTCTTGCCAGCTGAGAAGCAGATCATTGACCCTTATTCCAAATTTGTAACTTTTGAAAAAGAGTCCCTTAGATGGGTTTTGTAAAAGAGGTTAATGTCTCAAACACAGGTCAAAATAGCCTATCCTTCATGCAATCAGTTGTATTTTTTCTCATTTAAGGTTTGCAACAGGCTTTCTGTTAAAAGCCAGAGCCAAAGTAACCTTCATCACATCAACAGGGTTATTTTGCCACACTTTAGAAAGCTCCCTCCAGAGCCACAAAAGACATTATATGTCTGTTTTCACAAGCCGTTGAGCACTTTCTGAGATGAGGAAAGTAACCTGATGTGTAAGTTAATGTGGTGCAGTGTAACATAAAACAGTTATACAGGGTCTTTGTTAAAATAAAATACAGTCTAAATGGTTTTTCTGAATTAAGCTCAAAATAGGGAAAATTTATTCAAAGAATAAGTAAACAAGACTACGAGTCTGATCAAGCCTTAAATGCTAGCTTTTGGCGCTCTTCTCCTCCTGTTCAATATGTAGCACGAGAGAGACGTTTTAAGTATTTTTTCGCTTACGTTTGCAGAACGGCTGTCTGCCCGACCAGGTCCCATTGGGGAAGCAGATCCTCTCTGCTGAGCCGTACAGTGTGTGTCCCACTGCGCAGGTGAAGCGCACCTTGCTGCGCACTTTGAAGTTCCCTGCCTCCCTGCTGGCATGGGCAGGTGTGCCAGGATCCCCACAGGTGTCCGCTGAGTCGCCTGCAAGGTGAGATAACCAGACATGGAGCAAGAAAAACAAGAAGCTGTGGATTCCACCCACCTTGTCTGTGTTCACAGATGGACCTTTTTGAGTGGGTATGGCAGTGAATTACAACAGTTTTCCTGTCTGTCAAGCTAAAAGGACACTACATAGAGGACTTAGATTCAAACTATACATCTTTTGAGCCCTCCAGGAAGCAGCTATAAAACACACAATGCACCGATGAGCAGTTGTCACCCTGCCAACTACCTGGAGGACCAATACTTTTTCCTGCTTTGACACCAGCAGCTTTCTGTCCATAAAAACAGCGAGGCCAACATTTAAAGGCAACCAGCTGTGGTTATGAGAAATGATGAATACAGTTTGACCTCTGAAGCCAAATGCATTTTCATTACCCTGAATTATTTCTCCTGTCTTTTGTTCAGTGGAGTAACATGCAGTACACCTCAAGCGCCCTGCTCATCTATGAATTAACTTAAATAAAAAAGATGTTGTGTCCCTTCCCATGTATCCATTAGGGTTGTCTCTGGTGAGGGAAAAGAAACGGGACATGTTCTATATCTAAGCCATAGGGAATGAGAGGAGGAGAGATGACAGGTATAGAGTCTAGGTAGTGCTGTGACTACTGAACATTTTATGTTGTGATGAACAGCAAGCAGAGCAGAGTGGTGTGTGTGTCGGGATGTAGACTAGGAGATGAGTTGGTTTTGGTTTTGCATTACTATCCTCAGAGCAATGGGAAAAGCACACACATAACACCATCCACCACTTTCACTGCTGCTGCTGCTGCTGTTCTTTCACAGAAATGAAACAAGCAGAGGACAGAACAGAGGAAAATGTTTGGCATCCGAAGACAGTGTCACAGAGAAAGAGACAGATAGTAGGGACAAAGATGCAACAATGACCGACAGACTGACAGACCGACTGACCGACCAACTGACAGACAGACAGACAGACAGACAGACAGACACAGAGATTTGTGAAGGATTTGTTCTTTATTGGCTTTGAGGTCCTGTTCCTTAAGCTGTGCACACACCCTGTACATCATTTCTTGTATGGTGGCTCCAGCTCTCTTTCTAGGGAGCAGCAAACAGCTGCAGTAATGCTGGAATTGTTGACAAAGCCTTACTGCACAAACACCAAGCTCATAACATCTAGACACATCTCCGTGCTCACATATGCACAGACTGGCTTTGTCAGGTCAAGGGCACACAGCTGGAGTTTATTTGTTTGTGTGCGGTTGTGGTTAGCAAAAAGTGTGTGAGTGTGTCTAAGTGTTTATTTGCCTACCTTATACCGCATATGCAAAAACACACAGCATGAGAGTGCACTTGATGCATGTTTGCGCTTATGTGTTTCTCTGCCAGTCCTGCATGTACTTACTCGCACTTGAATTGGCAAGTGCATGTTAAGTATGCATACTTATTTGTTACCTGTATGTGTATGTGTGTGTGTGTGTGTGTGTGTGTGTGTGTGTGTGCGTGTGTGTTTGAGTGCGTGTGTGAGCAAGAGTGTGAGCGTGCCTCACAGCAGCTGTCGGTACTTCATTAGTCTCCTTCGGTTAGGTAAGGCAGGCCGGCTCGGCATACACTGTGACAGCTATAATCTCACTAATTGGGACGGTGGTGGAATTGGTTTGAATCTGAGTTAATGTCCGTTCACCAGGCTCCTTTTGTAAGGAAATAATAAGGCCTTCAACTCAGCCATGCAACAGACGAGGACAAAAGGGGAATGGCTTGGCGAGCAGCTTTAAGCCCCTTCTCCCTAATTAACAAAGGAGGACCGATGAAAGGAAGGATGGATGCATGGATAGATGCATGGATGAGAACTCCTGCTGACGCTGAGTTGGACTTCTAAGGAATTCATACCATAAACATTTTGTCTCTGCTGTTGGTGATGAGAATTCAAATGTGCCATTTTTATCTGTTCTAGCACTGCAGATATAGCTATCTATATATTGAACCTTTCTGCTGTTCACTTAAGGAAAGCTGCAGACGCATTAAAACAGGCTCACACTACACTAAGTGACAGGACATGATACAGGGAATTTTTTAGAAAGTGACAACAACACTTTAACATACATTAACACTTTCTAAACAGTTAATTTATCGTCTTAACACTGTGGTACTAATTGCATCACTTCAGAAGTTTTAGCTTATGTACCTGTGAAAACTAGGTGCTAAAATGTACACTGTCCCTGATTTAATACTCTCCAGGCATTTGCTGCATCTCAACTTTAGTGCTCATAAGCCACAACTGAGCTCCAGCTGTGCCGAGGTTCTGTTTTGTACTACAGCTGTAACAGATGTTTACTGCCATGGGTCTGAATGCATTAAGCCTCTTAGTGATGAACAAATGATCTATAAAGGTGTCTTCTCCGCATTATGAGTAGCTGATTTCAATCAGAGGCACAGAGGCAGAATAATCCTGTGTGGCAATGCATTTAAAATGGTAAATGGCAAAAGCATTTATATAACACTTTTCTAGTCTACTGACCACATGAAATGTCTTACATTCACCCGTTCACACAAACACAGGGGCATCCATAAAAAGTGTCAACCTTCTCATCAGAAAAAGACAAACACACAACCAAACTCGCATAGATGGAGCATCGGGAGCTGTTCAGGACTCGGTATGCCCGAGGACACTTTGACAACATAGCGGAGGAGCTTTAGTTCAAGCCACAAAACTTCTAATAGTCAAACTCCAGCTCTACATCCTGAGCCACAGTCACCTGTTCTTGCTACATTTACCTATCTGTAACCAGCAACAACATGAACATTATCTTGGTCCTGTATGTCACAAAAACTATTAGTGCAACCACCACAGCTGGGGGTCATACTGTCATCACATGGCCAAATATAATTACCATTAAATCCATGTTTACCGTTTAATAAGATCCAACGCCATACACATTGGAATGGCACTTGGGAATCTATTACAGAGTGAGGTTGTTAAAATAAACAACAAGAGAAGTTGCATTTTGGTGATCAGATTACATGTAATCAAAATTCATATTCTCTACTGGAGCTCACCTCGGCTCATCCTTTTTCTTTCTTTTTTCTAGCTCGGGAAGTCACAGCGTCATTTATTATGATTAAATCCTGTGGTCACTGGACCAGGACTTTTATTCTGCAGCACAAATACCTCCACAGGGGTTTACTCTCTAAGCAGCAATTGCTCTTTTGCTCTTTGATAATTTAAATACTCTGGAACAGATTTATGTTGGCTTTACTTATCTTTCACTTTTCAAGTGATGACTTGATGCTGATCAGGTTTTGGACAAGTTCAATTAAATGCATGGAATCTAGTTTGGGACTAATGTTTTTGGCTTAGATTGAAGCAGAGAATCAGCTGGATTTCCTCATGTAAACAGAGCAGCTGAGCTCATGTTGGTGATACACAGCTAAGAATGAGTGATGATATAAAATATAACACAAAATTGCAAATCATCACTCTCCAAGAGGCTCATTTGTCACAACAGCAGGGTGCTGATCAAATCATCCCAATGATAGATACCAAATTGCTTTTAAAGACTAGGTGAAAAATATCTTGAAAAATTCAATTTTTTTGACCATAAACATTAAGATTGAATGCTTTATGTGGTTCTAAAGCTATAATTTCAGGCCTAAAACAGATATTTGAATGTTCTCAGCAGATAATTATGCAGGCACTAAGGAAGAAAGAAAACTCCATTACAGTGCAATGTTAGTCCCTCAATTTTGTAAAACTATGATTAAAAAAAACCCCCAGAAACTCTGACAGCAGAGACTTGAGTCTGTGTAAACATGTGCATCTCCTACATTCCTAGGAGTCTAACTCTACTCCTGCATCACTACTTTCCAACTGTCTGAGTAAATACAAAATATTGAAGGTGAGTGGAGAGTTCACACTCCCACTTAAAGAAGAAGAAAAAACGCTGTCATACACGTTTGCTTACAAACATTAATTCTGGGTCAGTGAGTTGAACAAACCAAGTGAACATTCAGTAAAGAGACTCCACTTAAATGGTCAGGAATGCTTAAGTGTGATGGGAGGGAAGAGCACAGAGGGGATTACAGGGGAAAGTTTGTAGTTCCTCAGAAATACACTACAAGACACACTTTTTTTTAAGGTTTTCAGGAAACGTCAAGGGGGAGACTACAACTAAATGCACTGAACACTGGACACAAGAAGTTCTGTCTTTTATTTGAGTCTGCATTTAGGTTATGTCAGGGGTGATATCGCTCACTGGACTCATGATTTCATGCAGGAAGCAGCATTTACTTCAACACATTCTTTGGTTGAGGCTTAAAGTTTCTCCCACTATTACTAAATCACAGAGGAATGAAGGGGGAAAGGTTATTGTTTAGGATATTTAATACTGGTCCCCTATCAGTGTACTGTTTCAAACATTCATCAGCCAGTACAGATACACCAGATAAACCTCAAGGGTCGCTGTTCTAAGAAGTGAAATGCTGACGCTGCGTGGGGTAGGTAGGAAATGTATTACATTGTATTGTATTATAGTGTAATATTTTGGCTCATATGTATCATTAAAATCCTCAAAAAGGCTCCACAGGGCCTTGGTTTGAGCGCAGTAAATTGGCTCAGTCAGCTAATAACAGTGTGGTGGCTCAGTGGTTAGCACTGTTGCCTCATAGCTAGAAGGTCCCTGATTTAATTTTAGGCTGGGACACTTTCTTTCTCTGTGAAGTTTACATTTTGTCCCTTTCCTGTTTGGGTTTTCACACGATCCAGCTATCCCCACGATCAAAAAACACATATATACATATATAGATTATTTCTCTTCTCACTGTCTGTAACCACAGCACTGCCTCAGAGCTGGACTTGGTCACCTGGACTCCAAGCTAACGCACTACTGCGAAGTGATGATCACTATCTAGTCATGTAGATCATCTTTGTTTAATTTGCCCTGAACTTAAACTAATTTCATTTGTAGTGGTACGAGCATTGAGAAATATTACATTTCAACAATTCACAGCCAGATGTCTCTTTAGATTCCATATACTTATTAGTCTGTATAATTCATGGACAGTGCTACAAAAATTTTCTACTGAGAAATATTGTCCTTAAAAAGAAAAAAGTGAAAAAATTGTTCAGAGTAAAAATTCAGAGTACTGAGGATATTGTTTCTGAAAAGTATGATGTTGCTGCTAAATTTTTTAAAAGGCATTTTCTAATGTTATGAACAGCACAAATGGATTGGATAGCAGTGATCTCAGATACAGACATATCCAAACTTGGCTGAATAAAAGTAAAACCATCATCTGCGTGATAGCCGCTCAAGATATGTGAGAAAATATGCTTTCAAATTTATTTGCTTTGTAATTTGTCAAATCAGAACCTCGGAGCACAACTCTTTCTCTCCTGATTTCCAAAACCTTTTTTCTAGCACTGACTGTAATTAAACCATACTCCACTTCATAAACCAAACATCACATGATACTGATATCATTAAGTTTCATCGTGTGAATCTGCAGGCATGCTTGTGTGTGTGCAGGACTACCTGAGCAGTGGGGCAGTGGTCCGCTCCAGTGTCCGTTTAGTTGACAGGTGAGTGATGAGTCTCCTATGAGCTGGCGGTCTCCAGAGCAGGAATAGCGCACTGTGGAGCCAAAGGTAAACTTGTCCCCGCTCATCACTGCATGGGGAGGTGAACCTGGATGTCCGCAGTCCACCTCTGCATGACAGAGAGTGAGCAGAGGACATAAGATTACATGTGGAGCAAACTGATGAATAGACTGTGTTACATGCAACAGCACACTTGGTGAATCTCCCCTCTTAATGTACTGGTGCTGCTGAGACATGAAACTGTATTCCACTGATGATACTGCGGTGAAAGATAGAACCATTTCAGGAAATTACTTTGCTTTAATTGTCATTGTCATAACAACAGTTCATAAAGAAGACGATTAGTTGTACTTTGGATATACACTTAATAAAATTCTCACTTGATTGTTTTCTGGACTAAAATCCAATTTGGTTCATCACTTCCCTTCCTGCTTTATTATTCTTTTGAACCTAAAGTATGTTTGTGGGAGCTGTCATTAAATCAGCTCAGTATCATAATGTAAAGGAAGTTTCTCTAATTTTGTCAGGCTAATGTCTTGACTAAGAGTTAGCGATGCCTGGAGCTGTGAATAAACTTTTAAGACACTCCTGTGTATCTTTTTAATTACTATGCCAACAAAACAAATGCAGAACATCTCTCTACCATGAAATTAAGTGTCTCTGAGTCCATGCGTAATGTAGAGATTTACTTTATATATTTTTACTAAAACAGGTCATTTCTGTTTTGCGGCCTCACACAGATGCAAAGTGCACAATGAGCCAGGTGTTTGAGAGCAGCATTACTACTTCAGATAACCCCGACAGTTCATAGATGGCTGTTTTAATTTGAGCACTTCGTTTTGAGGGAACATTAGCTATAGCCTGAAACAACTGGTCCTGTGACAGTTTTCTCCATTTCTCAATTAGCCACAGTGCAACATAACCATAAGCCACTGGGGCATCGAGCATTACACAGATGCTCTCAGTCACAGCATTTAGCATCTTGTGCTGTTTAAGCATGAGAGGCAAATGAGGACACAGACAAGGTTGTGGAGATTCAGCTGGGAATAAAACTTTTCTCTTTAAGCTCCACTTGCATCCCAGTTTAAGTGTATTAATTAAAGAATCTTTTTTAGTTCAATTTTTTTTTTTACATAAAAAGGTTGAGAGGCTAATGCACGAGATAACAGGATAAATTATATGATTTTTCAGTTTACTGCTGATAAAGAAAGCAGCGTACCAATGCATTCTGGTAGAGGTTTGTCCCAGTGGCCCGCTGGCTGGCAGGTGAGCACTGATGAGCCAAACAGGTAATATCCTGGGTTACAGTCGTAGAAGACCACGCTGCCAAATGTAAAGTTGCCATGTTCAATCTTACTCTCCCGAATAGAATTGGCAGGAATACCGGGATCTGTGCAGTTTACCACTGTAGGAAAAAGAAAAAAAAGGGAAAATGCAGTTATGGCACCATGAATTATCAGTTAACTTAACAAGACGAGAGACAGCACAATACTGACAGCAGTCCATCAGTGCTGTAATGGAACTTAAGAAAAGGCAGATGATGTCAATGTAATTTCAAGCTAATTACTTTTGGAACTCCATAGTCACTTGATCATGTATCCAACTAAATGCTGAAAAAAGTTTTATATCTTTTCCAAGTAACCTGGTGACTTAGTGCAGTCTTATGATTTCAGTGTATGGATGTATGGATGTACTATCTCAGCTATAAGATCTCAATCATAAGCAGGCTGTGACAGTGTAATAATAGGTTCACAGGCATCAATTTAGTGTGGATTTTAGCGATAATGTAAATGAATTATTGATGTATACTACAGTGAATATTCACTTCCTGGCAGCGCCTAAGAACACATCATATAAGTCCTGTGTTTATAATGGTCTCTGTCTACAAGGTTGCCATGGCTTTGTTCATGTTGTGCTTTACACAGTAGGAGATAATAACACTGATTCTTTACTGTGGATTGTGAAGGGTTTGTCATACTTTTAAGTTATTTTGTGTGGTTGGCTTCTATAATTGTCTTTTCCTAAAACATATAAATACTCTAGTTATGTATATATACAAGTTTTATTCAGTCATGAATGCGTTGTTTTTTAGTTTTCTTAGCCGAAACATGCCATGGGGTAAAAAAACAAGACAACAGAGATATGGAGCTACACAGTTGTGGCATTTTGCAAAATTTAATCCAACTAATGTCACTGCTGAGAATCTGATATTTTTTTTCCCCCTGGAAGCTCTGCAGTCTTTCCAATTGTGTTTAAAAGCCTATTTTAAAATATCTATTCAAATGCTATGTGCCAGCATGTTCATTGTTAGTTAATAAAAGAATTGTTGACATGACCTGATCAGTGGCCTTTTTTTGTTTATCCTACAAACAGGAAGCCTGTGAGTCTAAGTTATATTTAAACACTGTCAATAATAACACCCCCTACTCCTGCCTCTAACAGCAGAACAAAGGCTCATCTATTGTCACAGACTCGTAAGAATCAATTTTACAAGCGGTTGAAGTCTGCAAAAGCACACTGCTGACAAGGTGGTTTAATCAGCTGAAAGGAGATGAGGGTAAAATTAAGTGCATTGCAACATCAAATTAAATTAATAATGCAAATGTGTGAAAAATGTGCCAGTCCAATGAGAGAAGATTTTAGTGGGAACAAACAGACATATTTTGACAAAGGGAGTCGTGACAGTTTAATATGATTTTACTCTTTTGATCTTTTACCAGGTCTGTCTCTACTGTGCTATTCACAGTGATGAAAACTGTGTCTCTTCACATCTGACTGCCAACAACATTTATGCCAAGAGGAGAGATATTTTTAAATAGGCAAAGTCTGGTAAATGTAGCTTGGGTTGAGTACATCCAGTCTTATTACTAATATATAAAACCATACTGGCTATTTTTCAAGTTCCTTTTTTCAATTTATTGTGTTAGTGTCCCCTTCCTAATCAGTTAAATTAACTTTAGAATACATAATCCTGAGAATATCATATTACCTACATGTACCACATCTCTACGCTGCAACAAATACCCAGAGGCATCCCAGAAGCATTTTCAAAGGCCAACAGATATAAAAGTTATTTTTTTCAGATACTGAGAGCTTCTATCACACTGCCCAATCCATCCTTTGCCTTTTCCCTATTAACTTTGAGGACAGCATTGATAATGGTGAAAAAAAACTTCAGAAAAAATATTGTCACACTTTCAAAATGATTTTTGGAGAAAAAGTAAACACTTCTTTGGTATCGTCACACATAAAATGTCTGTATTGCTGTTGATTGTAAACACACCACTAATGAGCAAAACCTGGGCAAACTAAACCTGGCCACAACTAAAACACAGCCACCATCTGACACTCCAAGTAAGATGTCTTCCAGTAAACATTCTCTGAGCTTTTTTTGCCTTTAAAAGTAATCTCCCCCTGCAGCGAGCCTCTTGGTAAAAACTGGCAGTTAAATCGTAAAAACAAATCCCTGTTTATTCTCCCCTTTTCATAAATTCTGCTGCAAGCTCATTATTGCTGTTTCCCTGCTTTCGCTCTGAGGCCAGGGCTCCAGATGTTGCTGTTTAATGCTCTACCCAAACAAGTAGAACACATAAGGAGTTTTCTCATTCACATTAATAGATATGTGAGCACTGCTTCCATCCATTCTGCTTTGGTGTCTCTGCCCGTGCATGCTGGCGGTCACTGGCTGCTGATTTCTGAATGATTATAATACATCTGCTGGCTGCTGAATTCTTGTGGTCATCGTAGCTTCTCATTCTTGAACCATTACAAAGCTCCTGCAAAAACCATTTCATTCTGCTCCAGCACTTTGGCTGGATGCTTCTCCTGTTTGCTGGCAGCTACCTGCTCCTCTGATGGCGAGCCTGATTCACAGGAGCAGAATTAAATAGAGGTGCCCTTCTGTTATCAAACATTCAAACACCTTTAGTCGATGTGATACACTAAGAGGTACCCTCCTCAGAAATCATCACTGCAGATGGTTAATTAGATGCATATGAATATGATGCATCTGCCAGTTCCAAATTCTTTTATTTTTTTTTGTTCATCCCTGTCTGTCTCTGCCGCCTCAGGCGATGTCTGTGGTCTGCGCCTTAGTTGAACATGCTGGCAGAGACAAGCAGCTTTTTAGTTCAACTGTCAGGATACATCTGCATCCTTCTTAAACTTTAAGTCAGCCAAGCTGCCAATCATTTATTTGTGCTGCAAGAGCGCTGTTGCTGGACTTCACCTCTGCATGTTGGTGGCTGCTGGCTCCACTGGCGGCTGGCCTGGCACTGGGCTGTGGAGGGTCCTTCCAGGGTGTAGCCTTTGTTGCAGGAGAAGCGCACCACATCATTGTAGTTGAAGCCATCGCCTGTGGTGCGTCCATAGATAGGGCTACCAGGGTGGCCACATGTGACAGCTAAAATTGACATGCATCACAGAGGTACATGTCAGAGAGGAGTTAGGGACAAGGATGGAAAATGAAAGACAGCAAAGAAGGAATACAAAAAAGGGATAGGATGGTGGAGAGTGTGTGGAACAGGAGAGATGGAGAGAATAATGTGGAGAGAGAAATTCAATAAGAATGATCAATAGGTGACATACATAAACACCTATCATAGGAATATCATTATCATATAATTAACCCAAGGGGACAATGAGGGAGTTAGGAAGCAAGACATGATCGATTAGGAAAGGGTAAACTCCATATTTCAGCACATCCAGAGGTGAATAGGAGATTGAGAATCACATTATGAGAATATGTATCAACTATCGATTCAGCGCCTCTCAAACTAAAAGAGCAGGAAGCTTTGGGAATTGCTCGAAGCTTTTTGACAGTCATCTAATTATTTTAGAATGCCAGAAACATTTTTATTGATCATTTTATTTTTAAATTTGCATTTTCACAAATTTATTTAATGTACATTTAGAGATGAAAAATACAACTGTTGCCATTAGTTTTGAGGTAGCCAAGTGGGTCTTTGTCACATAAATGCACCCACAGACATTAACTCACATACACACGCATAAAATGATTCTTGCAGTCAATCAGGCAGAGAGAAATGGCATTAAAGTACTCACAGATACAAACTGGGAGCTGTCCAGACCATTTATGGTCCTGCTGGCAAATCCGTACTGAGGAGCCAATGAGCCTGAATCCAGGGTTGCACTGGTAAACCACCGTGTCTCTATAACCAAAGTTTTCACCAATCACCTGCCCATTTACAATCTGCTCTGGAAAACCACAGTGGCCAGCTGTAGGACAAGGGAAGGGAAAAATAGGGAAAAAAAGTGATATTTCACTCGCTCTTTCTCAAAAAAAAAAAGATTCCTTCAGCAGAATTTTGACCATAACAAATGCAGCCCATCCTGTAATGCTTGTACTGTGTGGTATTTATAACACTTGACATTGTCAGGATTATATTCAGTTGGCGCTAATGCGGGGGTCCAATTTTTGCATTACAAATCACAATGAATTATTTCAGTTAATTATTCATGCGGGGTAATACTCTGGTTCAAGTTTCTAGTGTTTGAG
This sequence comes from Acanthurus tennentii, assembly GCA_029783805.1. Taxonomy (NCBI): domain Eukaryota; kingdom Metazoa; phylum Chordata; class Actinopteri; order Acanthuriformes; family Acanthuridae; genus Acanthurus; species Acanthurus tennentii. The sequence goes on along the minus strand of JAPZDZ010000025.1, from coordinate 18,664,766 downwards.
AATAATAGCCCGCAGTGGCGCCCACTGAACTAATGGACCATAGTTTCTGGGTAAAAACACAATTTTGATTTTGTTATCAAGTTTGAATAACTTTGCATTTTGACAGCTGCATTATAATACAAATTTGAGGAAACTGGTAATTTAAATGGTTTGGAATAATAATACTGGCAAACAAAATTAATGTATTCATCAAATATATTGGATTTGGAAAGCATTTTTCAGCTTATTATCTCTTAATTATTACTTCTGAATTCATATTGGCTCCAGCTTCACTTGTGGTGATAACACAGTGTCTCTCAACCACATTTAGTGACACGTGAAAGTCCTCAAAATTTGTGCAATACCCTCATGCACCTAATGGTATTACTTTCAGCTACAATAAATCCCTTTCAGAGAAAGAAATCTTGCTGAGATTCCCACTGCCACTTAAAGTCTTGGAAATTGCCTCTGACTGTGAGTGTGATTTCCCTAATTCACTCCTTCATCCAGAAAGTCAACCGAGCATTTTATTATCGCACTCCAGTTGAGAGCAGCCAGATTCTACGAAGATAACGCTAAAGCAGGCAACTGTACCGAGAGGTCCTTGGCTACGTTCACCCTGACAGTCATATTACTAAACAAGAGAGAGGTGCCCTTCTCCTAATGAACTCTACCACTCTGGAGCGGAGCTTGGAGTGCTGGTGCCACAGGGTTGATAAACGGACTAATGCATCTGCCAGGGAAACTGTCACATTCTGCTGCTGTGTGGGTCTGAATGCAACTCAAGTAATTACCTATGTCTCATTCTCTTCCACAGTGCAGAGCTGTGATGAGCCGTGGTAAGCTGAGCTGTTGCATATTTTCTTGTTTATATATCTTTACAACAGCTCAAATTGTGCTGGTATAGCTTGACAAGTGTGTCATAGTTTGAGGCCAGCTGTGGCTCTATGGCTGTTCTCTCACATTTACCGTTTTAGATCACCAAATCACACCGACTCAGAGGCTTCACTCTACAGCAACATGTTCCAATCAACCAAATGTAGTTGCAAAGATTGATTGCATATTTGTGCACCATTTTTTTATCCATATGATCTCCACAATCTCTGATCCAGTCTGAGTGACTGTGTTGAGTACCAGAAACTTTGTCCAAACCAAGGGGACTCAAAATTGTATATTTCTAAATGTTTACTATAATGGCCAAGCACAGCTGGCCACAGAGCCTATTTAAGTCCCTCTCTGGTTCACCATTTTGGTGTATCGTGGACGTGTTGGCCCAGCCAAAAAAGATCATAATCTTTCAGAACACATCGTCGGCAGTGTTTGACCCAGGTCAAGGCTGTTCTTTATAAAGTTAAAGGAAACATTTGGACTCTGCTTACCCAGGCAGTGAGTCTCTGCCCCACTCCAAAGGCCGGACAGAAGACACTCTCTAACTGTAGATCCACTTAAAACATAGCCAAGGTTACAACTGAAAATGGCTGATGCTCCAAAGGTAGTTTGGGTTCCAATTTTCTTCCCATTTGGAGGAGTGGGCAAATCGCTACAGGAAATGACTGCAATAAGATGGAGAGGATAGTAAAAAGGAGGTGAAGGAGAAGGCAGGGAAAGAAAGAACAAGATACCAGGAGAGTGAGTGAGAGAGAACAAGGGAGAACGAAAGAGGAGACAGAAGTTGTCTTACATCTTCAGAGTCAATGGGAGAGCACAGTCATTTACACCCCTCTTACCGACCCTAATGCGATAAAAGAGTGACCTGCACTATTTCATGGGGAGGATAATGATGGTGTTTGCCTTTGTCCCAACATCTTTCATCATGCTGGCTCGCATCTCCTTTTGCCATTACACAGGCTATTCAGCTTTTTTGCTTCTCAAAAAAGAAGTTCCCATGGTAGCATAGAAAAGCTTTTATTTCCCATTTCTATAATAAACAATATCTGGCCTAGACTGGGACAGGCAAATAATACAAAAGTGAAGCTGAGTAAGTGAGCTGTGAATAAGGCATTTGTTCTTCAAGTCGAGTCATGTTAAAATCTGTGAATCCAGTAAACTTGAGGCAAAGCAGAATATCAATTTAGTAATTTAGATAGCAATATTCAATTTCTCTCTATTCTATTTTGTCTATGAAACTAATGAATCAGATTAACAATGTTGATTTGGGATGGGTTTATATGTTGTGCATCTGCATCCAATGATGTGTAAATTTAATGATACTGCAATGACAAAACAGAGATAAGACATTCAAGAGATAAGACATATAACTTCTGTAAACAATACACTAAGAGTTGAGTTGAGTTGAGTTTTTATGTGATCTGCATTAATTAATCTGTGTGATCTACAAGTGTTGTGTTGATTATTTGTGTTGCAGCAGCAGAAGTAACTCACTTCTACACCGAGGCCTCTCGCTCCTCCAGCTCCACACCCCATTGGCCAGGCACTGGATGTGGGCGGGGCCAACACGGTAGTATCCAGGGTTGCATGTGAAAATTATTTTAGTTCCATACTCGTAGTGTGAACCGTTGACAATCCTCCATTTTCCATGGTCCAAAGAGAAGGAGCTGAGACTTGGACATGAGATGACTGGAAAAAACAGTGGTGGGGAATGGACTGTGTTAACTTTGGATTATACAAATTTACAGACCCCAACTTTGTCTTTTACTCCATGTACACACACCAGTAAGACAATACTCATAAAAAGATATAACGACCCACAGTGTAGAAAAAATGTAAATACTTGCAAAGGAACATTTTAATCAGTAGAAAAAAAACATTAATGTAAAATGTAAATGGCATTTTTTTCTGCAGTAACCATATAAAATGTTTTTTTCCACAACAGAGTTCATTATAAATTGGTGTACTCTTAAACCAAATGAATTTCAAATCAAACTGCTCTCCTTTTTTACTGTCAGACACATACTGCAGGGAATAAACATTGGTCTCTATAGTAAACAATGTTGTCAATCACTCGTTCCACTGACTTGCAGATGTGGAGGAGTTGCACTGGAATGTAAAACACTTACCCCAGTGCTAGCTACACATTTCCACCCATCTGTTATTCTTCCTTTTATCCATGCATCTGATCATCACCACCCAATGAGTTAGTGTTTTTGTAATGAAACCACAACTAGTGGTTCTGTTGGGATTGCAGTCTGCATTATATAACACTCTTCATGACAGTACACCTTTTTGTTGAATCTGTTTCATTTTTCACAACTGCTCCAGAGGATTCTTTAAACTTTCTGACTCTTTCTGTCTTGAATACAGCTGTAACCATCTCAAAATCAGTATTTTTGCCATATCTCCGTCCTAGAATTATCACCCAACTTCTCCTTCCTTTCTAGTGCTCAACCTTGCTGTGAGTTCTCTAAATCACTCTCCCTCCTCCACTACACCCTGCTTACTCCCCCAACATCCTCTACTCACCAATGCATCGGGGTATCTTGTTGTGGTTGCTCCAGGTGCCGTCTGGCTGGCAGACTGTGGTCGTCAGCTCTTTGGAGGAGAGCCTGTAGCCGCTGTTGCAGAAGTAGGTCACCCGTGTGCCGACGGAGTAATCAGCAGCAAGCACACCTCCGTTCACAGGCGCGCTGGGCACACCGCATGATACAGCTGCAGAGAAGCAAGATGACGATTGACAACACTCATGTTTATGCGCAGTACAAGACACATACCAAAGAACTCTGCAGAGAGACGCCTGGTAAACACAGACACGTATTAACTGAACAGTCACGTTTTTGTGAGCATGTACACATGTGTACCAGGGTTGAGAGTACAACTCATTGCACAGTCTTGTTCAATTTACACTTATAGCTATTTGTTACTTTGTTATTTTACGAAGGTTGTACAAAGGTTCAGATGTCTAGTAAGTCACTGTTAACATTGAACGTCCCCAGAGAATGTCTGCCTGTCTAACTACAGACATTATTAATGACCACCACTCTGACATGTCACAGCAGGTAAAGCACAGGTGTAATTAATAACATTAATAACCAAAGCATTTAATTTAGATGAGGCAGTGCCAAAGACCTCGTGTTCTGCATGCTAGTTGCCTGAAATTACTTTCTAGAGCATTTTATGGAGCTGAGCCATCATTAAGGAAATGACTTGCACCTGTGCAATCACAACTCAAAAATCTGCATCAGGGTACAGCAAAAGTGCAACATTTCCTCAGCTGCAAAAACAGTACACCTACCACATTACCGCAGTCAACATTTTAGGCATTAGCATGTATAACCACTATACACACACACACCCATGCACACGCATGCACACACATGCACACAAACACCCACCCACGCAAGCACGCACACACGCTGCACACACGCAAACATACACAAGACATTAAATTCAAATATCTGCTCTTAAAATCTCAGTGGAGAAACACATGAAATTATGATACATACGAAGGGCCTCAGGAGTAAAAATGTATTCAGCTACCCCATACCTTTCTGTAGGTATGGGGTAGGTATGTAGGTATGTTATCAATAAGAAGTCCTCCATAAAAAAATATTTAAGCTTTTTTTTAGTATATTTTCATGTAAATAAAGTTACTATTTCTACTGTAAAAGTTTATACAAAACCTAGCAAATAAAATATAGCACTCTCTCACACAACATTGTGCCGTTATCCCTACAAACACTGAATCTGGTTTACTGTGGTCTCAGAGCTTAAACCATAAAGAAGCTTGTAAGTGCAAAGGTGTTTATCATCAGAGGCAGTTCAGGGGAAGCGAATAGAGCAAGGCAACCAACATGTGTGGGACCACACAAAATGGAAACAGGTATGCAAACCCAGACACACACACACATCATAAAAAGGAGCATGAATGTAGCTGCACACAGTCTAACATCAAAGGTAGGAATCTGCCAATATGGCCTGGGGCCATTACATTGGCCCTCACCACTTCAAGAGAGATTCAATCAACATTCATTTGTGAGTAACACTAAGTTACAACCTAACAGACACTAATCACAAGCACTATAGACTTCTCTATACTGCAAATTGAAGCATCAGTGTTTAAAAAGTGAATTCTTTATCAAAGCTTAGGTCAGATCTCAAACATTAATTTCTGTTGGTGGTTCCCAAAGTAGGATACTTTAGAGGGTTTAAAAGGGGACCAGCAAATAGGGGAATAGATTCTTTTTTTGTATAATTGTGACTATTCTGTCAAGGATTTCATGTATTCTAACCGCAAGAATCCTCTTAGATGAACAAAATGCTATGAAATGTGATCTCATTTATGTTAGTATAGGGGCCCTTGACTTAAAAAAGTAGAAGTACCACTGCTCTCGAGTAATGCAGGAGTTACAAACACAGATGGACCAGACATCCTCGACATGTACTGCATACAGAATAAATGAATGAAGGATTGGACATATAATGTAATTGCCACCATCCAGTGGGTAGCAGATGGACAGCCTCTGTATGAATATATGCAATGATTTGTAGCTCAGGTTGAGTTTACGTGCTTTGGAAAAGCTGCATGCAATTACCAAACTGACAGAATTCAACACAGGTGTGAAGTGTTTTTAAATCATTTTAAAGTATATGACACACACGTTTTGACTCCACTGCATCATGATGAAATGCAATTGAGATCACCATCTGCTGTTGTTTGCTGCTGTGTGATTGTGAATGTG
>JAPZDZ010000025.1:18640976-18653807 GCA_029783805.1 Acanthurus tennentii | reverse complement strand
AAAAAGGTATAGTAAGTACCTTACTGGCTTAAATATTATTAATACCACAGTCCACATGAAGGGCAGATAAATACAGAGTACATAAACAGAAAGACAAGCAATATCTTCAAAAGTGAAGGGGGGTTGGGATATTTAGAGCAGCAATCCGCACGTTAACCACTGCAACTTCTAAAATCATTTACTATATCTTTAGACCCCCACGTATAGTATTTCATTTTTTTGTTAATTGTAGTGGCATGCGTAAATAGATGATATGGAAGAAAAGAAAAAAAAGTCTTCTGTTTTATTTTGCACTAAAAGACATACATTGGTAATTTCACATGCAAATCACGGGTTGTTGATTTTGCTTAACATGCTTTGTAGATGGAATGACAATATTGGGACAGCGACTGTTATAACAGAAATCATACAATTAAACCTATGCGCAGGAAAAGACGAAGATGGGTATAAATTGTTATTCATGACATTTTCAAACTTAAACATGTTTGAGATCAGTATGACAACATTTAATGGCTTTGACTCAGCCTCAGTGCGGCAGGTGGTTTACCGAACAAACACAGCAGTCAACTTAATTCTGGCCCTAACCTTGATCAAGCTACTGCACAACCTCTCTCAAAGAACGAGCCTGGGGAAATATCATAAAAACCAGGGGTATCTGGGAGCGAAATTGAAAAGCTAAGCAAGGGCATTCCATGTTATCTAATACAGATAAAATGACAATTAACAGAAGAGTTGACAGCAAACAAAAGCAGAATCTGGAAAACACAGGAGGATTCGAGTTCCTGCCCTATCGGCAAGCTGCTGACAGGAAAAGGCCCCTTTACAAGCTTACTGTAGCAGTCTCTTGAATGTGAATAGCAGGTCAGCTCAAATTAAGTTCAACTTTACATGTCCCAAGGAGAGCAATTAGTTTCCTGCTAGCGGTGGCACAAGGACATTACATATCCAACACAAGAAAATCTAATGAATTCCTCACTACAATAATGAGGTGATCCTTGAAAATGTCAAACAACGAATTACAAACCTAGACGTCCTGAAATAGTTCTAACTCTGCCTATTTAATACTCAAGGCAGTAAAGGAGCAGTTCCATCGAGATAAAAAATGATGCTTACTCATTTGACAAATTTTATGGCACACTAAAAATATGCCAGACACGTAGAATACCTGATTTACTGTGCACTGTGCTGTATTTTGATGAGACTTCACTGATGGCAGAGATTTTAGAGAACTTAAGAATAGACTCTTTATTAGACTTATTATGTCTTTTCTAATATGACTAATGTGCTTTACATGTAATATTTCATTTAGTTGGCTATGCATTTAATCTGACTGAGAGGATGCATTTTGTTGGCAGCGTACAAGGCAGTTTACTATGATAGATGAGAGTCGGTGCTGTCCAACTTCACAATAGCTTTGCACACCAAAATCAGCTAAAAAAAAAATACCAGAATAGTTGAAACATGCTTTGCCAGTCTGGGTTTGGCAGGTTAATTAAGTCACTCATATCAAAGTCTGGGAAATTATTTTCAAGCCCAGTATGGGAGCTTAAGCAAATAGCAGCTACTTGGTTTTGGCAGAGCTCTGTGTAGTCGGTAACACATGAGAAGGTGAGCTGGCAAGACCAGCATCACAAGGGAGCTGGAAATGTCTTCCAATCCTCTCGAGTGAATGACTGCCCTCGCTTGGCACAAAAGAAACAGATAAATACATTCCAAACTATGCCTATTGCCGCTAATCTGCTAAGTTGATCACTTTCAATAAAACAATGGAATAAAGCACCGGAAAGCTTTGCACTCAGATTCAATTACAGTTAGGCTTAGGATGATTCTACATCTGTATGTCAAACAGTTATGATGCAACTTGCAAAAAAAGTTTCTCTCTCTTCTGTTTCCTGTCTTTCTTTACTCTGCACTGTCTGACAAGCAAATACAATGCTGCAGGACTTTACACCCCTTGTGCTTTCATAAATTATTAATTTTGATAAATGCTAGGTAGGCCCAGTGCAGCACGTGGAAAGGTCAGAATCAGAATCAGCATCAGAATTCGGTTTATTGCCAAGGAGGTGTATAATTTGCTTTAATGTTTTGGTGCCGACAAAAAGAAGTATAAGTCAAGGATCGTGAAAAGAAAAAAGAAAAAAAAAACAAAAACAAACAAAAAAAATTCTAAAACAAAAAATATCGATATTATTATATTATATTAATTATATAATGCCCTTTATTTAAATTAAAAAGGCTGTGCAGTTTTGTGTAGGCTTGTGAAAAATATTCACTAGAAAAAAGGAAATATTAAGAAAAGTAGTATAAAAATTTTTGAAATGTGTTCCTGTTTCCTGTTTTTTTAAGTATCTACATCACTGCAAAATTGACATACATTGCAATGCTATCATTTTCTTAGACCTTTGCATATAATTATACAGCTTTTTACTGCAACTTTATGATCAAAGTATAAGAACTTGAGTAGCTTCCACATCCTGGATCGCTGGTCAGGTTTTTGTTGCTTTACATGCGGCATTTTCCATAAAGTAAAAATCAGTCAAGTTCTTACATGTGCAAGTGAAACAATGCCTGCCACAAAAGCGCTACAGGGGTAGAACCAAGATATCAAGTCAGACATCAAATAATAACAGCCAGGGACGAGCAAATAGGTTCCAAATCACTAGTCCTATTCTGAGATGCTTTATGAAGGCAGGCTGTGGGTTTGTCTAGTATCTGTCATGCCTTGATCACATGTCCAATGCGATTACTCATAGTTTCTGGAAATAAAAAGACAGAAATGCTCATCAACTCAAGACTTGAAGACAAAGGACTTCAGGGCGTTTCAAAAGATGCCTTTCCACTGGGAATAGAAGGTTTCAGAGCGCTCTGATGTCTACGACAGAGATGTACTGGCACGACAGCCAGGCTGATGGCATTTGTTTTTTAGTCCAAACAAAATCTTTGATGCAAGCAGAGCAGACATTTCTTTTCCTTTGCCTCTTGTTTGAAAATCCATCTTTTAAATAAACATGGGTAGGAAGACATTTTACATTGGTCAAACCATTGGGGTCACTCAAGAAGGGATCAAAAAGTAAAATATAAGCCACCTCCTCTTTCTATTTAAAGAAAGCCATGATCCCCCTCTTTCTACCTTGTAACATTGAAAAAAAAAAAAGACCTTGTCAATGAAACCCGCTGATCTGTAATCTGTTTCACACTCATCCTTCGCAGTCATGTATTGGTTATGGGAGATAATCTTCAGTGAGTAGTATTTTGACTCTATGAGTGTTGATAAATTAAAATAGCCACCAGAAGCCTAGATGAAGGGGCCCTGCTGCCAGTCTGTTAAATGATGCATCAACAGTTGGTGCTGCTGACTGCAACCAACCTTGGCGAGTGGCGTCAAGTTCACACATAACTAAGCATGGATAGGTAAACACATACATGTCAGTTGCATGCGCACATACAAACCACGTGAACTCACACTGAGAGGAATGCTTGCACACAAAGACAAGAACATTCATAAGGCTACACAAAAAAGAAAAAAAAACAACTCAAGCTCAAACTCACACACTGAAATAAAACCAACCTTGACAGACTGGTGGGGGTCCATCCATCTGTAGCCGCTCTCCAAGTCGACAGGTCAGAATTTCACTGCCCACTAAAGTGAAGCCTGGTCGGCATGAATACCGAATAATGTCCCCTGTGAGGTCATTTACATCAGCAATCGCAGACACACACATATACACACAGGTCAAGAGTGGACATGAAAAACATATCCATTCATCCGCCCACCCAGTGACACACACAAACACACACAGAGAGCCATGTTAGTGAAAGCCTTTTCAGTGCCAACACTTCAAACAGTAATCAACAACACATTTTCTAATGAAGATTGACATTAGCTAGCCGTACCACTGAAGGCACTTCATTACACTAAAGGGCTGCAAACCTGCACACAAGCATGCACATACGCACACACATATGAAATCGAAAATTACATTCAATTACAAAGATGCAAAATAAGACCGCCACTAGCCTCATTATTTCCACCTCTGATTCACTCTCAACACTGAAAATACAAACAGCTTACAAGGAGAGCTAATTAGCCCTGCCCTTATACTAATATGATATTCAGCAAAGCACAAATAAATGGAAAAACTCAAAAAGAAAGGAAAGAAATTTAAGAAAAAAGATTAAAGAGCCAGAAGAAAAAAGCTCATTGCAGAAGGAATGAGAGGTTTCAAAAAACATCAGTCCAATAGAAAGTATTACAAAAAAAGCATGTTCAAATTAATAAGTATTATAGAAAAAAACTGTTTCAAATTGTGAAATGGATTAATAAAATCATCATAAAAGAGGCAAGACAATAAAGATGAACAGCAAAATTATAACGTCCAAACAATGACTTACATGAGCAGATAAAGGATTGAAATGAATGAATGAATGAATTAATGGCTCAAACCATTCGATACGTCTACTTCTATTTTCTTTCCTCTGTCCAGGGCTGTCCAAGCAGATTAACTTATGTCTGGTGCAAATTTATTTTATTATGCACTGTCCCTGGCCAGCAAATAAGCAAAATAAAATAAGACAAACCTATTTCAAACTCGTCATCATCAGTTAGGATAGTGGCGTTGGCGACGGGAGGGGGTGGCTGACATGTCCTCAGCTGGTAAGCTGTCGAAGAGAGGACAAATAGTGAAACCTGCAACAGTGAATTTGTGGACTCAAGAGACAGCCGGGGGAGAGGGAGCATATATGTATTTTCTATTGAGCACATTTTTTACACTCCTATCAAACTGAAACTTGATTAGATCATAAATTGCCACCTATCACTGTTCATGATCATCAAAAACCAATCACAAATTTAGTTGAGATGAGGGACATTCTGTTATTAATCAGCTTCTTTTCAAGGGGCGTTTTAATCGTGCAGAAGGAAAATGGGCAAAAGAGGGCATTCATCATTTCTCATTACACAGAACCAAAAGCAATACTATGTCGCAAAATGAGAAAGGGCAAAATAATGACTCAGCAAAGGGACAAATAAAGCCATTATTTGTTATTTTACACAATATAGAAACACTAGAACCAAAACTGCTGTCCTTTTGCTATCTCTGTTACTTCAGGAAGGTCGCAACAAAGTAAGCGAGTAACATTGAAATAAATAAGGGTCACTGAAGCAATGCAGAACGAGGTCTTTACTTTGCTGCCATCAAAGGGGAGTTTACCATAATAATGCAGCACAAAGAAGCCACTGGTGCTGAAGTCGCTGTGGAATTTGATGAGGATCTGATTGGCTGTGGTGGACACGCCCTCCTGAACAGAGTTGCCGCTGAACTGACCGATTTGAGGAGAGCCCTGGTCAGGTCCATCCCTGATGCAGACAAACAGGTATGTGGAGGGGTTGGGGTTGCAGTTGCAGTTGGGAGGAAGAGGGGTTGAAAGAGTGAGAAGAGGAGGACAAAGAAAGAGTGAGCAAATGAGGGACATTAAAGAGACACACCCTCATCTGCATTGGTGTGATGAGTTTTAAGTCCCGGGAATCAACATCACAGAGAAACTCATTTACAACAACACAGAACTGGCATTACTCCTGAAGTGAAAATTAAAACAGTAAAATTCTTCTGCCAAACTCTTGACAACTTTTACATAAAAGTGAAAGAAGCTTTTTGACAGGAAACATCACAAACTGGCAATGGATGTGCATGGCCCAGGACAGGAAGCCTCTGCAGCAGGTAATTAAAACAGGGAATATCATCACTGGTACCCATTTACTGAGCATTAGTAGCACTGGTGAGGTGAAATGCCTGCGCAGAGCCCAAAGGATATTAAAAGATAACTCCCACCCCAGCCACAGCCTGCTCCCCCTGCTGCCATCTGGAAATAGACGCAGAATTTTCCACTGCTGTACCACCAGACTAATCGACTATCTAATCTATCCTTAAGCTGTGAGACTTTCGAAGTGATACACAATGCTTAAATTAAAAACTGATTTAGAGAAAACTTTTGACTATTAATGCATTAATTAAAAACATGCATCAGAGTAAAAGCAAAAAACAGCTACACACTACCTTCTGTTGAACAAGCTTGTGTTGTAAAATGATAATAAATAAATCTTGCATCTTGTAAATGATTTATGGATAAACACCAGCATAAACTTGCTAGGATCAAAGAGCACATCTTGTTATCCCCGAGCGAACATGTGAACCCAGTAGACATTCTGATGATCTAAAAATGTTTGACATTAATCAACAGTGTCAATGGAGAAGTTGAGTAAACGTTAACTGATGAGTCAGAATATTACTGAAACTTTCGCCCCCTTCAGCTGTGTTAAATATTAATGGAGAATAAAGTTGGCAAGCAAAAAAGAAAAAAAAATGGTGGTAATTTACAAATAATTTGAAAAATTCTCTACATCTTTTGCCACTTTTTTTCTTGCAAAAAAATCCTTTCCATTTGGCTTAAACTGTAAATATTTCGTGCCTGTACCTCCATAATGAGGGTCTATCACCACACCTCCGCTAAGAGACCCTGGCAGCATTAAAAGCATTTAGAAAATGTATTGATAGTACTCATAAATTCCTTAAGCCCATAACTGAACAAGACGACAGACTGTATAAGGAATTGTAGCCCTGGGAATCAAAATTTAATTGAAACTTAATGACCTTTTTGATCTTCACCCTTAATGGAGGGTAGAGAGAGCTGCCTATAATCCGTGAAGGGTGGATAAATGTCCATGGGAATAACACTCCCATTACTAAAGCTGCAGTACACGGCAGTTTATCTCCAGTTCAATGACATATCTACAGTTAAATCCAAACTTGATTTTTACTAAATGTCACAATATCATCAAAATGTGGCAAAAAATGACAGAAGTAATGTGCAACCACTGCAATAAGTCTACCAGCCCCTTCAGACCAATACAAATATATTTACAAATACAATTACAGAAATTAACAGTAACTAATCCACCATAAGCCTGAAGTCAGTATCAGTTTTCCATGTGTGGCACACAACTGAGACACATTCACAATTGGCTGGTGAGGCTTCATCTCCTAGTGACAGTAGCATTGTAACAAAATGCGATGTGGGAAATGCAGCAAGAGTGGAGTTCAGGTGAGGTTCTCAATTTACAGGTACAAAGACCGCAAAAGAGCTGACAGTGCAGGTTTGAGGTCATGGAGTGAGAAACTGGCTTGGGGTAGACCTGCTGATCTACTGCTCCTCCTAAAACAGCCACTTGAGGTTGTTCAGACAGCTAATTAGGATACCTCTGGGAAACGTTCCAGTGGAGCTACATCAGGTACGTCTGAAGGGGAGGAGACCCAGAGCAGACCCAAAATATGACTATAAGTTCCAGCTGGGCTGGGTGAACCCCAGGATCCCCTGGGTGGAGCTGAAGGGAAGCAAGGAAGGGAAGGATATTCCAGATCAACTGTCCTGAATTTTGTGTCACAAGACTCAAGGCAGTTGACCTGGAATATTAAAGTCTATTCTGTTTTCTGAATTCTTAACCTGTTCCTAGTTTTAGCCTTAAAACGTTATTGTTTTGAACACATTTGTTTACTTCGGTAGCTCGCTTTAACAGTATCACCATTTATAACGTTAAAAGATTTTCCATTTTTTATATGGTAAACTTCATCGTAGAGATTGCTGATATTCTCAGCCTGGCCAACCCACACACATGCGTGCACACAAACACACACACAGAAAAAGTCTCTGTTTCCTTTAGGCACATTAAATAAAACATTTTTATCCATGCCTAGCTAGTCAGGATTGCTCTAAGTTGTCAGTAGAACACAGCTGGTTAGCATACTGTTCACACTGCTGCTCATCAAACTCTACACTCATTACTATGAAAATATGATATTCCATGATCCTTATCTGAAATGATTAGCCAAGATAAGCTTGATAACAACTTCTGGGTGTAGTGTGCGCCACGTGTTCCTTTGTATGAGAATAAAAAAGAAAGATTGATGCGTTAAGACAGTGCTTTTCAATTATACATGATATTTCTGAACAAGAGAAAAATATTTCATCACTGGCACTTTCAGGTAGCTCCAGGCCAAAATGATGTACACTAAATGCTTTTTTGTATGTGTGTGTACCTTTAATACCTTATATATCAAAAAGGTCTCATTGCAGTTTTATTTCAGAGTGATCAGCAAAATGGGAGACAGCAGTCAGGCTGGGAAATAAAATATTACCATTGGGGAACAGATTGTTTATGCGCTATTTCATTTGGAAACAGTTGTGCCCGTATCTCCCTCCTCCCCTACTATGAATGGTAGCCCCAGATGCTGGAAGGCATTTCCCTCCTCTATCACCCATGATGACAGCTCCATGACTGCCTGAGGCTTACTATACTAGAGAGAGGCTTCAGAAAGGTAAAGGGAGAGACAGAGAGCGAGAGAGAGACAGCTGCTGGAGTGATAACAAGCAGGTAGTATAAAATGGTTTACTGCTGCAAAATTATCTGTCAAGAGTTAAAGTTTCTGCATACTAACAAACATCCAAGGTAACTCAGAGCTGCTTTTTCATGCAAGTACACATTTGTCTTTTTACCTAACGCTCACCAGAGAGCTGGAGTTAAACATCTATCATAAGTTTAGTGAGTAGGGGAAGAGGGACACGCTATGACTCAGACTTTGCTTCAGCTTCTTTTATTTCATCACGTACCACAATCTATTTTGTTTTAGCAAGGGGCTGTGGGTAAAGTTGTCAGAGAAAGAAAAATGAACCCACAAATGTCCAGACAAAGGTCACCATATTTGGATTTAGCTGTCAGCTCATCTAATATGTGTGTCATAGGAAAACTTGTCCGACCAGACTGCAGCCTTAACATTTTGTCAATGGTTAAATCCCTTGTGTGCAGCTTCTCAGTTTGCTTTTATAATGAGAAGGGGACACACTTGCCCCAATACAGGATGTTATTCAGAGGATCCTATATGCTCTCCAGTTTTTCCCAGAGTAAAGAAATAAGACTTCATTTGTTAACCTTCAGGGAGCAGCCCTATTAGCAATACACGCTACATTGTACACAATCGGTGTAAAACTTTAACAAGGGTATATTTTGTGGCTCACTGCTTAGTATTATTTTTTTAATCTGTGTCACTGGTTTGTAAAGCTTGAGCAAACATCATTATTAATTGAGTTAGACTGCCTCCCATTAATTGGGAGCAGTGTGTTTAAGGCGTGCCACGGGCTTATGATTGATGAAAAATGTCCTACTGAGAGAGAAATGAGAACTTACCACACTGTGATGTAATCGTAGATTGGCTCTGTATTGATAACAGAGAAATTGATGTAGATGCCATACCCAGGAGGTACTCTGACTGTCCACATGCAGTCCTGGAAGTGTGGATACTCAGCTGGGTGTCCAGGAGAGTAAATTGTGCCATTCATGGATGTTATGTTCCCACCACAGAGGGCTGGAGGGGGGAAAGACAGTCAGAGAGGCCGGATGAGGCCCGTGTCATTAAACTTGTTTTTATGGCGGTTTCTTCACTAACTGTTGATAAAACAAACCATAACAGTGTGTTATGTGGGGCCAGGGGTGCACCTATTAGATCTAACTGCAGGTGATGGTTACTGGCTGCAGTGAACTTGATGACACTGAATAGTTAAGACACTGAAACTTCCCTTTCATACCCCTTCAGAGAGAATGTGTTAAAATTTGACTTTGAACTCAGAGTCAAAGCCAAAGCACTGCCCTCGGGATCAAAAGGAGGACTGTAAACTTGACTGGGACAATATGGTATCCACCACTAAAACAACAATTTACCACTGTCTCACACAAACACCGAATTCTGCTGTGGACTTGAAACATATGTTAAGTTTTCACCTAACTGATGAGGGGAACGCTGTAGTTTATCAAATCTGGGCAACATCTGAGGAGTCTCCTTGAAATTTACAACAGAGACAGGCATAATCAGCTTTGTAATAAAGAACTGCAAATGCTCCATATATCATTATAATGGGCTGTATCAGTTTATAGTTCAGTAAAGTGGTGTTATGTTGGCAGTTAAAGCAAGTCCAATGCTTTAATGTGCTAGAATAAAGGACCGGCCTGCAAGCAGGCTGAAAACCCTATATTCTGCTGTTGCACAGAACTTCAAAAACCCTATCTGTGGTGTGTTATGGCAATGGAAAAGCATCTCAGCCTTTTACTTTATTCAGCTTCAAGGATTTGTTAGCACACATCTTTTTTTTTTGAATAATGAGTTTGTAGGGGAAAAAAGGCATGAAAAGAAGAAAGCTTAAATATTTCATGGCTGGTAAATATAATTAATTAATTAGTACTGTACATGAAGGCTAAGATCCCCACAGTGCAATTGTAAGAGCAGCCAAGTATTTGCTAATATTGGTAAGAAAGCGTGTGCTGGTCACCTTCGCAGCGAGGTATTGGGTGGTTCCAGTTTCTGCTGACTCCATGCAGACATGTGAGAGATGGCTCTCCAAGCAGAGTATAACCCGGAAGGCACTCAAAGGAAATGGTCATCCCAACGCTGTAGTCCTGACCGATAACAATGCCGTTACGAAATGGCCTTGGGTCTGGACACCTCTGTAGCTCATATGCTAGAGGGAAAAAAAAACACATAGGCAGATGAGGAGGTTCAGAAAAAACGGATTCTAGGAGACAATTGATGAAACACTACCACTTTGATACTGTGTAATATCTATACCTAAAAGAAACCAAAGCCAGGCTGGTGAGCTTCTAAGAGCTTTTGTGCAAATCTTGCACCACTGATAAAATTATCAGATTGCCTTCAGTATTCTATTCCCTTAAATCGGTCAAATTGAGAGAAGCCCTTTTTCTAAACTTTGATAAAATGGAAAAATCCAATTTTGGTTATTTTTGCTTTCTTCCTAAAATAAGCTTCAACTTCAAAGGATTGTCTTTTTTTAAGTCCATTTCTAATATATCTTTTCCACATTGGCTTTGACAAATGCACAAAACACAAAATACATCCCTGACATGGCCAACACTATTACCAGGCAAAGATATGTGCTACTGACAATCTCAGTGGAGGTCAATTTTTTTTTCTTTTTTATTCTTTAACCTTTTGTAATCTTGCAACCTCAGTTAAATTTTATGCCTCACATCTATGTCACTGGCCTGAATGATGCTCTTTTAAGTGTTTTAATGGCAAACTCTTCAATCTTCTTCAACCTTTGATAAAACCCTGTTTTCACTTTACTATTACTATCATCACCAGACTCTGCTCTTCACCTTGGTAGACAATCTGAAAGCCAGGCTTGTTCTGAGAGTAGTCGCTGTGGAAGAAGAGAGTGGTCTCGTGTGTGGTGCTGAAAAGAGAATTTGGCACCACAGGGCCACTGAAGCGATCAATCACTGTTCCTGTCTCCAGGCTCCCACTGCGCACCTCCAGGTAGTCATGAACAGGCTCTGTGGAAAAGTTCAGAAACTGCAGATGGATCCCTAAAAAGCAGAAAGAAATTGTTAATGTGGGAGAAAACTCAAGCATATCTTAATAAAGTCAGTTTGTAAATATTTATGGTTCTTTTAAGTGTGGCAGTGGGAGGTTACTTCGAATTCAGTGTCAAAAGAATGCACAAAACAAGCTCCTTCTCAACACAATAAGCACTATATTGCACAGTATACAGAGGAAAGAAGAGAAAAGGTGAAGTGAAGAGCAGTACACAGAACGATACAGAGAAAAACAGCAGAGAGGACATCAGAGCTAGAAGAACAGAACAGATACGAGAGAGAGGAGAGCAAAGGAAGACGGACAGACAGAGGGAGGATGACAGACCGAAGCCGATCGGGAGTTGAACCCTCCAGCTGCAGTCCAGGCTGCTCTGGTAATTCCCTGGGAACCCTGGGCTGAGAATGACACCGCTGAAGTCTGTCATAGAGCCACCACACTGAGCTGAAGGAGACCAACCAAGGAGAAAGAACATGTCACTTCTCCTCAGAACGGCTTAATGGGAAGACAAACAAACACAATGACTACAGTGGTAAATATGGAGGAAGGGGAAAGAGCATTGTGTCTTTGTGTAGAGGGGCAGTTTTCAGGGAGAAGTAGCGCTGTTGATGTGTGCCACATGTGCTCATCAGCATGTGTTTTATATGCTCATCATGTTTTTGTATTCAGACTGTAAAAAAGGGGCAGTTTTAGTGGGCGAGAGAGAAAATGAAGTGCTGTGAGTGGGCTTTATGAGCTTAGGATTGAATGGGAAAGGGGGGCACATGTGCCTCTGTGTTTAAGCATGTCTCTGCATGTACATCTCTGCTTGACTGTGTAGATAATGCTCCATAACGGCATTCGCGTAAAGATAACACACTTCGGTACATTCCATGTTTGGTGGGGCTTTAAATTAAAATAAATGAGGGAGTCAATATTCAATACACAACACGGTTTTGCTTAGCGGTGGCAGTGATGGTGATTACTCGCCCCCCTCCTCAACACCCCACGTCTCATCTTTGGCTGTGTGTTAGAGAACACTTCGCCATGCAGTGAAGGTTATTCTCTCCTCTGACACATATCTTTGTCTTACATAAACACCCTGGTGTAATGCAAGTGCAGCCACCAGAGGAATCAGCATAAACCTGTAGTTCAATCACTCCTCTTTTTCCCATCCCAACCTCAACAGGCCTATTTATGTAGAAAAATGGTTAGAAGAGTGTTTGCAGCCATTTCTTCGGGGACCATCAACAAAGGCCAGACTGAGGCAAAAAACTATGATGGGTTTAATTGTGCTGCTGGTGGGGGAAACCTTGACCTGTTTGTGTATGGAATGAAAGAGAAGCGGCACTTACGAGGATGTTGCACTGTTTGTTCAGGCGCATGCAACCACTTTGATGTGACTTTATAAGCGGTGAAG
>JAPZDZ010000025.1:18592579-18622719 GCA_029783805.1 Acanthurus tennentii | reverse complement strand
GTGTGCATGCATGTGTGCGTGTGTGTATACAAGCAGGGAGTGAGACGAGGGTCGAAGGATAAGAACTCTTACCAACACATGTGGGCACAGTGCCGTTCCACTGGGCCAGGGCATTGGGCACGGCCTCACACCTGATGGCGCTGGCGCCGTGCAGAGTGTAGCCTGGATTGCATTCAAACAGCACCACCATCCCGATGCCAAAGTCATTCCCTATCCGCTTCCCAAACCTGGGCTCAGGGACCGAGCTACACTGAATGGCACTTGTCCGAGGGACAGCTAGGGACAAGAGGGGAGGAAGCAAGGATGAGAGGAAGAAAAGACAAAGAGTGGTGGGTGTGGTAGACAGAGAGACAACAGGGACAAGGAGAGATGGCAAGACAAAGAAGGCAGAGAGAAATGGTTAAGCAATTGTGAATTTCTGTGCACGTCATTTGTCACTCTCAACTGGCGTGCCAGGATAGGCTGTTTGACTCTGCATCATCCTGCTTTGCTCAACCATGCTAGGCCACTCTGGCACAGCGCTCCGCCGAGTAGCTCTTTATGAGATGAGCCCAAGGTTAAGATATCTTTTTCTTCAAACACAATCAATGCACCAAATAAGTTTGCACATCAAAATTCTGAAAACGTATCAGAAGAAGCAGTCTTACCTTGGTAAACAAAATGAAATCCTTTGGCTGTCTCTGTTCCATTAGTGGTAAACCTGAGAGTTATCTTGTTTCCAGAACTGAGAGGAAGCGTCTCGCCTGGATTCAAATGCAAATGCACAGAGACATTATCAACTCTTTTAGATGCTGTAAAAACATCTCTTAGCAACATATAAAAATGACAATAATTGATAAAGTATGAACATAAGCTCTGCATAACCTTATTAAGTGTAAATTAATTCTGAATGAGAAGGAAATTATTGATCTGGTTCTGTGTAAGGTGAAAAGATTTATGATATGCAATTTTTGATTTGTTACAGAGACACAATCTGATCTGATCTACAGTATATTCCTGGTGCTTTAGCTGAAAGTGGCAGATCTGATTCATTTGTATGTTTTTGTATTGTTTCACAGCCTAATCAAACAGAGTGTGACAACTTAAAACATCTGTTGTGCTTTTTTATTTTAATTGGAATCTTAAGAGTTTATTCAACTGTAATGCATTATGTTTTGTATTTAATCATATCATCATTACAGAAATGCAAGAAAGAATAAAAACCTTTATCTTTGGCAGCAGAAAGAATGCTACAGTTTAAGATTTTTAATTTGTCTGGAAAAAACAGTTCCATAGTTAATTTAAATTGAACTGAGAGGATGTGCCGCCTTGCTCGCAGTACAGAAAGCTCTGCTTGACAAAACAAGCCTATTCATACTTTGAGCTGGTACCATAAATAAAACAACGTACAAGGCTTAAGCATTTCAGAGTAATGTTTTTACCAGAGTGTGACCCATATATGGAGGAGAGAAGAGGGGAATCTGTGGAGGCTCCGTCATAGATCTCCACCACATCACTGGTCAAAGTCTGGAACACCACAAACTGACCAAAGAGCACTGCAATGAAAAAAGTGGGAGAGAAAAAAGAACAGAGAAAAATACAGGTGAAAACCTGATGGTTGATTTGGAGGCATGCAGAATATGCATGTCAGCATTGTCTCAGTGTGGCAATTATCAGGTAAGCTGCTTAGAAATTAAACTATTTCATGTTTTCAGTCTGTCGAGAGTCTGGCTGCTGCTGTTTCATAGCTGACACATTGAAACAGTTACACAGAGGTTAATGTTGTTTTGACTAGAAATCTCTCTTTTACTCAAAGAGTCAGGAATCCAAACTAATTTGCGTGTCTTTCCCCAGATGGACATATTTCTACCCACCCAATTAATCACAACAGTCAAAAGAAAACTGAAATAACATATGATTGTCAGAATTTATGGCCTAAATCTCTTTAGGAGTAAATTATATGGCTTTTGAGTATGCTAAATATCCCTAAAGATTAAATTTATGAAAAGACACTGTAAAGGCACCTCTAACAAGCACCGGTGCCACACTTGCTCACTAAGGGACACAAAGAGCAGCAGACTGATCTGACTCTGCATGAATTCAGCTGATCCATGCAAAGGGGAAACCCCGTCCCCGATAAACAATTCTCTTGTTTTTAACTTAGTGTTTTTAACTGCAACTCTTACATTAACACATACTTTATTCAGCCACTTCAGGGGCCAGACAAAATCACAAATATTTACATCTATTAACATTCTGTATTTGTGACTATTTGGTTTGCAAATGCAGAATTCGGCACATTGGCACGCTTTCTGTTCAGTAGTTTTAATGTTTTAAGGCACATTTACCAGATGCATTATGCATGTTTGGATTATTTTATGAGACAAAATTTGAATTTCATTGGGCAAATGATGATAGATGAATCCTAAACAACAAAACAGAAAATCACACTGGCAATATGACTGATGTGCTGTTGTGAATCTATTTGTGTGTCTGAGGCAGACTTTTATTATTCTCTGTTCACAGGAGTCTCAGTTGTGGGGATCAACATACATTTGTCCTCTAACGTTTGGTAGTCAAGAAACATAACAATGATTCTACAAATGTCTGAGAACAACAGTTTGCAGTTTGTAGTTAAATGTTTTGAATGACAATTATTTTTTTTTAAGTGTTGTCAGGACTGTGCTCTCTGGAGGGCTGCAGGACAATGCAGCTACTGAATCACGGTCTTTTAATTAATGTTAACATTTTTTTTTTATCTCTCTCTCTATATATATTTTTTTCGACATCATAGCTAAGAATTATGAATAATGTTACCAGACAGAATGTTTGCACAGGTCAATTCATTTTCAAAAAAACCTGATTTGTTTTAACACTGTTTGAATTTATAAAACCATTCAGTAAAGCCATTTTAGCAACATGTTGTCTACTCATTTCACACAACTCTGCCATTTTGCTTTACTGAGCTGGTAATGAGCCATACACTTAATATGCACACACATATCTGGATAGTTTGTGCTTTATTAGTCCTTAGAATACAGATTAGTTACTCCAACTCCAACTCCAACTCCAACACTCCAACTTTAAGAGAAGTTATAAAAACGCAGAATATGCAGTAACAGTTGCAGGGAAAAAAATAATAATTTTGTTGCAATTTGTTGTGTGGATGAATGCTTTTTATTGAGCATTTATTTCCTTAAGCAAAGTTCTATCTTCTGACCTACTGTAAACTTTTACAGTATATGACATTTTCTTAACAACCAATAATTAGATATTTCACCAAACTTTATAACTCTTTTCTGTGCCCTGGCATTTAACTCGTGCAGAATAAACTTCACACAACCACAAGTTATATCAAATTTAGTCGTGCCATTTTTCAGATAAAAAAGGGTATATCTTAAAACTATTTTTATTATGAAATTTACGTGAGAAATTTGCTCTTCTACTGGCAGGCTGAGCCCGGCAGGAGGACAGTTTTGGGCTGTAGCCTAAATGTCATGGGCAGACAGAGTGCTGTTAGTGGTACTGAAGGGTCAGGACCACATCAACATTTAACAGGACCAAAATGACATTTGTAGACACATACATCGGTAATGTACTTTTTTTCTCAATGAACATTTGCTTGGTCTTATGTTAAACAAGCTAAGATGCAGCATAAAACCTGTGTTTTTCTCAAGGAAGAATAAGTGATTTATAGAGCTGATAAATACAAATGCACTGTACAAATCTAAAAAGGTAATATTTAATTTTCAATCTCATATCATTAAAAAAGAGGTGAGGAAAACCACAGAGAGCTTTTGATAAGGAACAGAGAATTAATTAAATATATGTCCTGAGCGAACATTTCTAATTAAGGATTTCTGATTATCACTGTGTACATTTCCTTGAAAATAATCTGATCCTGTTCAAACCAAATGAACTGATATGGCAGACTTACATGTGCTTGTCTATGAATAAGCCATTGTACATAAAAAATAACCAGATGTGTATGCATTACCAAAGGTTAAATTACAGCCTTAACCTCTTCCACTAATGCACAGGTATCATGTAAAAGCTTCATATTTTTTACCCACATCTCTTTTATCTTCTCCTTACTCTTTGTGCTGCCTCTCTGTTTGGTCCGTGCACTTCATTCTGATGAAGACTGACGGTTTCCACATAACCCCAGTAAGTTTATTTTTTTTTGTGCAACTGAGGTACTGAGCTCATCAGCGTCCTTATTGTGTTTTTCCCAAACACCAGCTGATATCTGTCAACAATTAGGCAACAGCGGCTATGATGTTGGTTGTTAATTGAGGCAGAACACACAACAGGCTTGTACTTTCATTTAGGCAAATCTCTTCTGTGTCACCACGACTACACTGTGGCATCCCTGTCATTTGTTAATGCATCTAAAACACGTCTGAATCACATACTCTGCAGTTGTAAGAAATACATCAAAACCATATAGAAATTTGATTCACATGAGAAGATGTACATTTAAAAAAAGCTAGATATATTTCAACTTTCCAAAAAATCAATCTTCAACTGTCTCGTTAAGCATGATTGATTCAGTGGAGTGGGTCGAAAAGAGTTCTTTTCAAGAATAATGGTAACAATTAACTTCAATATGGCTCCAGCACATAGAGAATTATTTGTATGAAATACCCTCTTTTTTATGGCAAGTGGGTTTATTTTTTAAAAACAGCAGAGACGGAGATCTCAGCTTAAATACCAAATGGTGTGTCTTCATTAAACATTAAACTTGGACAATAACCTAGACTCAATCAGTTTTATAAATAGAAATAAAAAATACCAAGTAGTTTTGAAAATAATGCTAAACACGTTAAAACTAGCACATTCTTGCACTTTTCTGTA
Organism: Acanthurus tennentii; assembly: GCA_029783805.1. Lineage (NCBI taxonomy): Eukaryota > Metazoa > Chordata > Actinopteri > Acanthuriformes > Acanthuridae > Acanthurus > Acanthurus tennentii. The sequence continues at coordinate 18,617,883 of JAPZDZ010000025.1, read as the reverse complement.
GATCAGCTAGAAGCACAAAAAAGTTGAAATAGCTACTTTAACTGGACATGCAGGTTAACTGTAATTGGGCAAAACCATGGAACAGTACACTGTCTAAAACTATTAAATGAAAGCAGAGTTGTTTTTTTTGGCCAGTAACAGTGTTCGCAGATGTGGTAGCCACATTCACATGCCTCAAGGCAAAATACACACAGGGCCTACCTGAAAAAGGTGGAAAAAAACACAATGAAAACAGAGACAATTGCTAATGGTAAAAAAAAATGGCAGCATGTCTGTCCCTCTGGATATGAATAATGGAGAAGCTTCCTGTCGGCTTCACTTTGTAGTTGTACGAATCTTCTCTGGCATGTGGTCCCACATTACAGCTCTGGAAAACCATTTTACTCACAACATAACTAAGAAAGACACAGCAAGAGAGAGAATGAGAGACAGAGTAAAAATGCGAAACTGAGGGACGTAAAAGCCACTAGAGGCTATGCTGCACCTTATGTCCCGAGAGATGGTGGTTTGGACTGACCGCCTGGTGACCGACCAAATGATAGTGCTGAAGACATGGCACCGGCGAGAAGGAGGAAAAGTAGGAGTATGTATAACAGTTTCTACATCTTTATATGCAGGGTGCCTACTTACTGTGTGTGATATGAAACAGATCGACTACACAACAACCAAAGACAAATGACAGCCACGCAACCCACAAAACAAAGGCAAATGTGCCCACACTCTCACACACATGCAAAGGTGTAGTCACACAAAGTAGTGCACACAGACCTGTTTCTTTATCTGTTAAGCTGTAAGAGTGCCTATAGCTGTACCAGGGACTGAATAAGACATGATTTTACCCTCAGGGACGGCTCACTGCTGTGGCATTAGCATACCAACACTGTGCTATGTTGAACAGGCAGCACCCTCCTGCTTTGTAAAAACACAAACCAAGACACACACACCCAACACGTGCACATGTATACACACTCTGGCAAGTACAGTGTTGCTCATTTCTGCCTCTAATGCAAAGCCAGCCATGCATGACTCCAATCTGCTCCTTTGCTGTAATCAGGTCCAGATATTAAGTCAATAAATCATTGTAACTTGTTACCTAATTTATGTAGGACTATGATGAATCTTTTGTCCTCTGGGCCTAGTCATGGTGCTGTAACACAATGCATTTGGACAATGGACAACATTTTCATGCCTGAATCTTCACCTTGAATTATCCAAAAGCAGTTAAGCTGCTTTAATCGCTTACCTCTTTGGGTATTAGCTCAAGATTTCAGTGCATTACTGTATATCAAACCACTTTGCCTGCTGGGCTTAAATAATGCAAAAAATGGAAAATTGCTGGTTGATCCCACTCTCGTGTGATGGTAATCTAATTTTGAGGGATACAGAAGAGTGTTTAAATTAATCAGTTGATTAATTCATCCATTACAATTATTCACAGAAAATTAAATGACGGTAAGAAGAGCGCATTTACTCACAGTTAAGAAACACCTAGCCAAAGTTCCATGAGCAAACCCTGAAACTTTCTGAATTCTTTGAAGCATAGATTTAGCAAAGGAATGGTTCTCACTTCTCAGTTCATTGTGACTCCATACAGTTCCTGTAGATGTTTGCCAGCACATTCAAGCTGTGAAAATCCCTTTCCACCACATCGCAGAGGTGCTCTTTTGGGCTGGGATTTAGAAAGAGAGATTGGGAGAAAGTTTTCCTAGAACTATTTTTGGGATGATGAGTGCTTTGTGACAATGCTTATTTTGAGTATCTAATTGAAAAATTGTAGACTATGTCAATTAATGTGTGCACCTGGTCAGTAACTAGCATTATTTAGTGTCTGAATAGTGCTAAGATGGTACCAAGGGAAGCAATGTGTGCCAAAAAAACAAAAAACAAATAAACAAAAAAAACATCCTAACACTATCAGGTTACAGCAAATAACCTGAACAATGTTAAGCTGTGGAAATAATTCTATATTTCAGAGGTTTTTCCGAATTCCTTGGCTCAATTTAGCTGTGTCTTTAATTATTTTTAAGGCTTAAAAATAAATAAAAGTTTCCATTTAGTGTTTTCATAAAAAAGTTTCAATAAAATAGTATTTTACCAATTATGTACAAACCAAAGTGCATTTAACGTGCCCAACTTTTAACTGTTCCTTTTTTGTAAAGTATTTTATATCCTGTGTTCAAAAAAGTCCCTATCCTGGTTTCCTTTTTTTCTTTATTTTTTGTATCACTTTATTCATTGTTATTTGTTCATAAAGCACAGAAGCTCAGGTTACCCATCACAAAAAAAATCAAGATTAATAAAATAGCTTACTCCATTCACATGGTGAGTAATTTGAGTCTAGTACTAATGCAGCAGCAACAGTTGGACCTCCAGCATGGTTTACTTTTGCTGTTCTAGAGGCCATTTTGTTTAAATGACTTGCTTTCTTCCGAGATTGGTCACAAGTGTATCAATGGAAATGTAGGAAAAAATGACACTGATTGCAAAGTTCATAACTTAAATCAGGCCACCTCCTGAAGATGTGGAGCTGGGCCTCAAATCAATATTGTCATGGTTAAATAAAATATCTGATACAGCAGCGCAAAAGAGGCTAAAGAACAAACAACACATCTGATTGGCCTAATGCTATTGTCTATTCACCAAATTTTGCCTGCCTGCACTTTTCAGTTAACATCTGGCTTCTTTATCATCTCGACATTTGGGATGGAGTCCTCTCCTTGTCAAAAACAAGGGCATGTGCAGCAGATAGGATCATTACAATACAGCAGGGAAGAAAAATGTCATAATCTTAGAGAGGCTCTTTCGGTCTCTGTCTCTCCTCCCTCTGCTATTTGATCTTTCTTCCACAGAATAAATGAGCATGGCTCACTGGATCACTTGTGTGGTGTGTGCACTTGATAGATTATCATAAACTCATGAATGCCAGCCAGAAACAAGATTTCTACAAAGCAAGGTTGAGATCCTCTTGTGAGTTATCTGGCTCATACCTAGACTATTTGCAACAGAGAAATAATGTTTAGTCTAGAAATATCTTTAAAGAGATGTTATTGAGTAAATGTTGACCACAAAGATTTCTGTCAAATAAATGCAGCTTCTATGAATCATACCTCTCCAAGCAGCGACATACGCTCTTGGAGTGACATGTACACTGTTAGGGATCATTTTGAAAGGCATAACTCTTCAATGCCTGTGGGAGACCTATTTTCTTCTTCTTTATTGCTATTTACCCTGAACAAACCAATCTGCTCCTGGATTGCCTATGGGTTATGTTTATCAGCAGCAATATTACTTTAGTCAAAGGGCACAGAAATCATCACTGTTGACTGTAAGACTGATTTGTATGTTTTTATCATGTATGCCAGACAGACAATTTAGAATGACTTTAGACTATATAGTAAAATATGTTTATATGGCACATTGTATTAAAAAGAGCAAAGCTTTGCTATTTTGTATAGGTAGGTAAATTTCACTCATTAAAATCACCATTAAAGTGTTAATAAGAAAAAAGTCAGCAGCACAGACATAGACAGAAGAAGTATATTTTCCAGTCTATGGCTTTAAAAACAAAACTGCAAAATAAACAGCATATTTGCCTTGGACGTAAATATCAATAATTATCACCCACCCAACTGGCTAACCGCTCACCCTTGCTAAATGACTGCCAGCTTGTTATATATGACTCATCAGCAGTTACTGCTGTTAAATAAGTTTTTTAATTCACATTCACATGCAAAATTTGACTTTAAGTTTCTCTGTAGATATGCTTAAAAGTATGCCAAAATACTGTGATATGATCACCTTGTGTCTTTTGTGCCTGCAGCTTGTGCTAGACTGAACACTGAGGGAGCACTTTGTGACAAATGGTCAACTTTAGCACAGGAGAAACACTGAAGAGTTTCAGCAATACATGTTAGAGCCTCAGTCACACCCAGACTCAGTTGAGGAGTCTGCTGTGCACCAAATAAGCAAATAGCACATGTATGAAACTGGTATCTTTTATTTGTTTATGTTGTTGGCATGTTTGTATATTAATTTAGGGTTTATTTAAGAGGGATAGAGCACTTTAAGAAACATCAGTATAAAACACACATGTAAATTTGCTGGGGTTCAGGGTTCAGGGGAAATAAACAAATGAACCAAGTTTTTGAGTTGGTGGGATCTTTATATATGTGAGTGAGACAGTGACAGTCCAATTTCCTGGGCTGGTTGTGAGATGAAGTTACAGTCAGCAAGCTAGAAAGAAGAGCTGAAAGCATCTTCATGTGACAAGCTTTAAAGAAAAAAAATACTTGTTCCTGTTATGTGGCACTGTCCTGCTGGGATGCATGACTTATGAGATCATTGAGTGCTATTTAAATAGAGAAATCTAATAGTTAGTCTTTTTCACTCAAGTATGGCTAAAATTCAAGAAAGTCTTGCCAGCTCATTAATGTTCACATTTCAAAATGCAGTTTTGATAGATTTTTTTAAATTTAAAATGGTGTAATGAAGTAAAATAACAGGTTTTGGTCTCAGGTATAATGAAGGAGCCGTTCAGGGAACCTCAACTGCTTCTGCATGACTTTTCTTTCTCTCTGAAAGATCGTAAAGGGACTTTGTCCAACAGTCAAGAAGAAGTGGGCCTGACATTTTTAATTACCCCCCTTAAAAACTGCTTCCATTAATCTTTTGTGCTCTCTTTTTTTTTTTTCTTTTTTTTGAGATGAGTTTTCCAACTTACCTCACTGAAACCACCCCCGCCAAGACCTACCTACAAACCTGGGACCTGAATAAATATTTCATTTGCATGAGTATTTGGCTGCCTGATAATCCTAGAATCTACAGAACTCATTGCAGAAGAACTTTTGCAGCTTGTCTTAGGTATTTCTGTCTCACAGAAACTGTATTTAAGTTGGTTGATATTCACTTGTGTTGATAATGCTTCCTTGGACACTTAGCATTAATGTTTGTGGTCCCCCCCACATGCTTTTTTCATGCTTTTGATGACGGTCTGTCCAGTCTGAGTTGTCCTTTTGTGTGTCACATTAAGAACAATAACATTTTGGGTTTTCTGAAGCATTATTAAAACTTCTTTCATTCCCATTTCAGGTGTGCTGTCTATGACAAGGGACCTCCTGATTTAACACCTGTCATTCCTCATTTGTTACTATTGTCTTTGCTATCGCCACAATTTGTTTGCAATTGGAGATTATATGTAATAAAACATTTCTGCTCAGTCTGGTTAAACAGCCACGATGGCAGGAAGTTTAAACAGGAGGAAGACAGAGGTCATACTGGTACACATGCAGTCACAGAGGTAAACTATCAATCAGTCTTGCTGTGAAAAGCGCGACTACAATAATGGAACGGGAATGCATTGCAAGCTCATTTTTGCCAACAGCCACTGCATTAACTACATGTGCCTTAAGGCAAAATATGCACAAAGCCCAGATAAGGTGTTAGAGAGACTTACAGCACAGGCAACAGCAAAAGGTAAGGAAAATGGCAGCATATGTTTGTCCTTCTGGCTATGAATTATGGAAGAGCTACCTGTCGTCTTTGCTTTGTGGCAGCAGAGGCCCTCTGAGATTCTGGGCTACGACAGCATACACAAGCCTCATTTACAGAAACCAGAGGGATTGTATGACAGCACAGACACATATATTTTTAATGACCCATTATCACAGTGAAATTGCATCAGCCCCTTTGGCAGGGAGTATATGGCTGAGCCTTGGCACAAACTGCATTCAGTCCATTAGGTTTCTATCTTGGGGTAAAAACTCCCCTCTGTGGATTGAAAGCCATAAGTCTTGGTCACTCCAGAAAAAGTGACAGGAACTGGTTTCTTTCACTTCCAGCTTAAGCTGAACTCTTTGTCTATTTCTTTATTTATTTATTTAGCGCTTGGGTCTTTATCTTTTTTTTTATTTTTACATTTTGACTTTAAAAACAGCATACAGTACTTTTTAGTGGCATATCTGACAACCAGCACAAGCCATTGCACTCACACAATGGGCACCCCGAACCTCATCAACTTGAAAAACCACAGGTTGTCAAATCCAGTCAATGCAGTCATTCATGTGAGTGCTCGACACACTCAAGTTTGACAGAGGCACACTCTGCAATTACACATCTACAGACAGTTGTACCTGTGCAGCCCCACGGCAAAACCTGGTCTAAATCAAGGCTGGGCTGGAGCTGGAGTTCACAGTTCATATAAGGTTAATCATACTGAGAGTAGTGTGTACACTGTACACTGACACAGACAGACAAGGTAATGGTTTTTGTGTGGGATGTAGCATGTCATGTAGTCGGTTGGCCCCGGGCGTAATCCCACTCTCCAGTGAACATGCCTGATGAGTCAACAATCAGCCTCCGGGGTCAATGTTTTTATGATCGCTCTCGGCAGCACTCTGTTTCTCTCTCTCCCTCTCTTGTCTTTCTCTGTCCTGCTCATTATAACTCCCTCACTCATTATCACTCTCTCCAGTTAACTTGTTCTCTCTGAGACTTTCATATTCAACCAAGATCTGTGGGCCTCTTTCTCGTTGTTAGACTCACTCCTTTTACCTCTCTCTCTCACTCATCCTCTGTCCATCTTGTTAGAGCCCAGATTTATTACTGCAATCTGTCAGTGCTCCTGTCTCGCCTCCTGACACACTCTGTGGCAACCAATATGCATATGTTGTTGTTGGCATTATATAAACACACACACTGCAGTGATAAAAAGCCTCGGGTAGATAAACAGAGGTGGCTAAATGTTGTGTTTATGAGATAAAATTCACAGAGAGCTCATTATGAGCATCCAACCAGCAAGAGACTACAAAAACTTGAGATAAAGTGCAATTTTTGCAAAGCTGACCACAATTAAAATATGCTGTTATAATCGTTATTTTATCTGCTGCATAACCTTGTAAAGGGCCAACTGTGACGGTCCACAGGTAGAGTCTGCTGTTGCAGAGTATTAGGAGTTGGCTTTAATTTCCATCTTCACTCATGCATATGGCTTCTGACAATCACCTGAATTTTAATGAGATTTTTTGATCCGCTGTTGATTTTTAAAGGTTAAGGTAAAATATTAATGGAGTGAGAGTTGCTACATTTTATTGGGGATATTTCATGCATGATCCATTTCAAAACAAAAAAACACATTACTTCGCAAGAGAAAAAAAAATATATATATATAAGAAACAACATGGATGGTCCTGCTAATTGGTGAAATGTGGCTCAGCTCTGGAGCCATCAAACATTCAGAAAGGAGGATGCACCAAACAAACAATTCCTTTAGGTCCTCTAGGGAAAAATATAAGCTAATACAAACTTAGGCTGAAAAAAAGAATAATCTACCCTGAAGCACGGTTTGACATTCAAAAAATGTTGTGTTCACATTAATTTTTAATTTCTCTTTGCACACAATAGGATTTAATCTTGTCAACATATTTTGACTTGTTAGTTTCCCTGTTTATTATGCAAGAAAATACCATATACTGCTTGAGTATAGAAAACAAAACTGCTATACTAGCCACTGAACTTGGAGAAAACAAGAGTGAAGTCCTGTGGGGCCGAGTAGATCTGTATGTTTACAAGCACTGCCCAAGGCAAAGGTTGGGTGTCATGAATAATTCATCTCTTTAAAAAATTAGCAGTATTATTGTTTGAGACATGACTACTATCATTACTTCTGACATAATAATTAAACATTAAAGGTCAAGACAAATGCACATTGTAACTTAATGACATCTGAATGGTGCTAAGTAAAATAAGCTTGCATAGAGCGTACACAAGGCAGACACATGACATGATAGCTCGCAAAACACAGAGCCTTTTAACCAGCTATACTGAAAATATTCTTTAAGCACTTTTGTGTACTACCACTTCTTTTAATTGTGATTTTTATATTATAATTTTAAACTAGAATACAGTGCATTACTGCCTCTATGAACATGTATGAGCAGGGAAAGAGCAGAAAACAGGTATTCAAATTGTAATGACATTTCATGTGGGATCAGCAAGCCTTATTCAAAAAGATAGACACATATTTGTATTACTGAGGTGATGCTTCAGGCAGAAGTGAACTAGATTACAATGTGGTGCATTATGATGGTATGAATGGATGTTTATTATGTGCATATATTATGTCAGTATATCAGGTACAAAGATGGCAGGGCAGAAACACAGAGGTATGAACCTACTCATGGTTTTCTTCAGTCAGTCAGACAGAAGCAATGACAGCTTGCATTGAAAGTGGTTAATCTATGTGCACTGTACTGTAATACCACTGAACAAAATATCTGCCAACATCCAATACATGTGTAAACAATCCCAAAACGTTTTAGGCTGTCACAATTTCTTGCACTGACAGCCAGTCAGAGAATCAAGAAACACAGTGTAAACCTGTGCTGTGACGAAACAGCAGTTAAAGGAATTGTGGCTTATATTGGTATGCCATCATTATTAATGCTTTATGTGTGCATGCGAAATCATGTCATTAGAAAAAAATCTGAGCGATAGGTAATGACTTACACTGCAGGGCTCAACAGTAACAGCTGCCCCAGGCAACAAGATGATAACTACTATCATCCATTTGGTTTGGTTGCCCCTGCTGGCAGCCTGTTTTTACTGTTCAATAAAAGCAAAGAGCTAGAACAAATAAAGAATGCTGAATTCTTCACCTTGGTACAGGAGGAAAATGAGAGTGCTGCTGTCACAGTTATTTACTCTTGCAGACAAAGCGTACTGTCAGTACTTCACAAGTCAGCCAGGTGCTCAAGCAACAACAGACCCAAATATAAAAAAAAGACTCACTAACCGTCTTACTCTGTTACAAACAGGAAAGCTGAAATAAAATATTTTTTAGTTTTTACAACCTGTTATACTGTAAAATAATCATCTGTATGATAACTGTCGTGATCAGGAAACGTGAAAAACTTTCATATCATACAAAATCCGGTTTGTCTTAAAGGGTGTTTAAAATATTACACACGAGTAACCCTTTCTACTTTTCCTTGTTTGCCGCATACCCAGATCAAATATAGTTGTGATCTGACTAATGATACAAAGATACAATCAGACTTGCTTTTCCCTATTATGAAACCTCAACAGAAAAGCGATGGCAATGTGACGTGAAGGCAATAGTTTAATTGTCATTGTAATAATCATTTTAACTTATGTAGTGTGTTTTGTGAGTGCCCTGAATTATTATTATTATTATTATTATTATTATTATTATTATTATTATTATTATTGTTATTATATTCACTTTATCACATATTCAAGTAATAATCATTTAGAGCACATGATTTAATTAATTGTAAATGTCCTGGTGCCACCTCTAATCCTGCTGAATGGTCTTGGAAACACAGTGTGCTTGCCGTATTTTACAATACATATATTTATATGAAGAACTGCCCTTGTGGCTACACCTTGACAGCAAAAAACATACATCCACTTTCTATTGCAATTCAATCCCCCATCCCCCCTATCATGAGATGATATTTCCAACTGACCTTTCCCTGCCAGTTCAACCAGGTTGACACGATGTCTCAAAGGCTTACAGTATACTATCGGTCATATAAGGGACGGACTAGGACACATATGTCTGAGACTCTACCCAAGATGGTAACAAATTTCAATTACCCGTATACTGGACAATGAAATGTGAATTCTGCAACACAGTGCCTATAGGCTAGATCCAGCAGCTAAGGTGCTAGAGAAAACAGAATTTATGTCCATGTTGTTCCATGTTGAAGTTGAAAACGATAAAACTCTGGGCTGTATGACTTGACCTTATTTTTGATGGAATTTAACTTGCATAACTAAGTTAAACAACTTAATGAGGTTAAATAACTAATATAAAACAAGTCACAAAGGTACTGTTCCAAAACAAGTAAGCTACTAGTTTTCTAAGAGTATCTATATATATTCTGTTTGAAAATAGGATCTGCCGATTGTCATGACAGCCAAAAAAAACTGCTGAGAGCCTATTTTTTACTTGTGAGGTGAAAGAACATTAACTGTTCTGGCTCTTGCTTCTATATCAAAGATTCATATATTACTGAGGAAAAGAGGGACACATGCTTTTGATAATTTAAGATTTCTTGTCACATCATAGCTTAAGTTGAGGACAAAGATTTATAATTTGTGCTACCCAAGCTGTGAACCTCAGTTGCTTTGTTGGGCTACCACTCAAAATAGTTTTCCCTCAAGCCACACCACAGCAGTCTTGTTCATCATCAGTGGGACTCTTCAATAGCCTCTGAGTCTGTACTCCCTGGAATAAATTTGCAAGCCTTCGTGGGAATGTTGCTTGGCAGCTTCCACACTCCATTAAGCTTTAGCAGGCAGTTTACGGAGGAACTGAATTTGTATGCAATATTTATAAAATAAAAAAGAGACCTGTGGGCTCCTGGACTCCATGAGCAGTGGGAGATGGCAACAGAGGATGTAAACTGTCGGGCTGGATCATCACACAGGGGGATTAATCTGTGTTTCATAAGCATAGGGCTTTACACAATAAAAACCTCTGCCTACGTTTTCAGCAGCTCTTTATGACTAACATGGAATATTGAGCAGAAGCGCATCAAGGTCTTCTAGAGATCTTTGCTGAATTATGTATATACAGAGGTGCTTGGATAAACTAAGCACCAGTGCATTTTCTTGCTCCGTCTATTGCCCACAGGCCTTCGCTGTTGACCTTCCTCTCCATTACCTGCAGTACGGAGCATTTTTCATGTCAACACAATCAATTTCTGTTTTCCCTGATCCTATTGTACTTTCACGCCTCTTGCTGAAGCCCAAGCACTACCATTCTTCAGGCCGTGTTTCAATATTAGAGTGGAGAACAGCCAACAGTTCCTCTACAGTATGTTGTTGTGGAATTCTAACATGTGCGTATTGATTCAATGTGATTTTATTAGACACACACCACTGTGAGGGATAGCAGCGCCCCTCACTGACCTTTGTCTATTCACAAAGTTACCACTGGCTTGATTTTCTGTCAATTCAGTCAATTCAGCTGCAGGACAAATACTGGGATTGAATATTAATCCTGCAGCAGACAAGCATTTAACCTGTATGTCAATAATTGCAACCATATAACATTCAAATTCAACCTTAGAAAATACTGCAATGCATAAACACACAAATTAAGCATTCTAGACAAATGAATTATGCACGTTTAAACATTTTGTTTGGTAGTAATTTATTACCTTTGACCAACTTTAAGAGTATAAACCCCTATTTCTCACAGATAATCCTAGATACTCAGCGGCAGCATAACACACACAGAAAACATAAGGTTATATCTCGTCCTTCTCCTCTCATTATATGTTTGATGCTAAAATATTTCTTTAAATAAGCACCACATATTGGCAATTACCAGCAGTTAAGCAAAAAAATAATTGTCTTGTGCAATTTTAGAATAATGCTTAAAATGCTTACCAAAGTCTCCAGGAACAAAGATGTCATAGACACAGCTCTGGCCTCTTGTGTAATTATGTGGGTAGTTTGGTGACAGCACAGTTCCCTCAGAACCTGTGAAGTGACCTCCGCAGGGAGCTGCAGGGACAGAAATGAAGCAACAAAGACAACAACAGTTAACAAATATGAAAAATTAGCTCATACCTAAGGAAATGAGGCGATAAAACTGAATCACCAAATCCATTTTAAACAACACCAGCGTACAAATCATATTAATAAAAGAGACAATAATGACCTTTAAACTGAACTGACAGCTGTAGTTGTGGTGTGCATGCAAAAATAATTTGACACTTGAGAGACACTTTCGGAACATATTAAAAAAAATAAATTGTAAATGGATTAAAAAAACTGAGTTGTGCTTACAGCTTTAACCTATGAAGGAAAACATGTTAAAAGTATCAAACAATGTCAGCCTCCTAGATGTACACAGCTCTTGCAACAGTCAACCTACTGCAAGCAGGAGTTGTAGAAAGGGCAAAAGCACTGTAAATGATGGATCCAAAATTTCTTAGTGAAGGAAAAAAATTAGTGTGCTTAAAGCCCCTTTTCAATGTTTTTTTTTTGTTTGCTTTTTTCAAACTTTTTATGTGAGAAAACCAGGTTAGGCCAATATTATTTATTTAAATTATTAATCATTTAAACTTAAATGTCCTGGAGGGGAATTTTTACTGAATTCTTCAACACAGAAACAGGCTTTTTAACATTGCTGGATAACCACTGGCAATCTTAATTAATCAAGAACATTAATAGAGACTATGTACTCATGTTAATATAGGTACTGCAGTTTATGTTGCCAAATTAAGCATGAAGACCCTATCCACAAGTCAAGGACAGACGTGCATTTTTAAAAAGTATTAACCTCGAAACAAATAAAATACCCTTGAATGCTTGTTGCTCATAAACCTTAACTTGCACCATCATCACAGTGTCAATTAAGCTGTAGTCTGTTCAGCACCTGTGTCACATCTCAGAGTCCTATCTTAAGCTGCTAATAATGTACCTAATTTGCCAAGAGGCCCTCTAACACGATTGCCTCAGGCCTCGAGGATCGAACCATCAGGTGGGTAAGCTTCAACTGTGTACAAACACACACTCATTTGTCTATGGGAAGCTGTCACCAGCTGCTCTGAACCACCTGTGGCCCACACAATCCACAAGTCACTGCCGTTTCATCAAGCACAGCAGTGAGCGAGCAGGGATGCTAATGTAGGAATATGGATCAGCGATTTGTCCATTTGGTTGGTGGAGGAGTCAAAGGCATATAATCAAACATATTAGATATGTAGGCTGGTTTGGTAGACAGAATTGGAGCCATAGTGTTGTTGCAGGTGTGGTGGGAGCTCTGCTTTCTGGAAGGAGGACACATTGTACTGTCTATGGACAGCAGATGAGAGCAGCACTGAGGGAAAAGATTCTCACGATATGCTTTAATGGTTCCGTTCTGACAGGTGGGTGTAGCGCTAAGCGAAGTGCATCATCATCTGGCAAATCAGCTGGCACATTATTTTGTGCTCTGACTGATGGGTGGAAATAAACTAAATGCCCAGAGAAAAAGGGGACTTATTACCTAAATCTATCCATATGGTGGAGCTGAAAATCAGTTCGCCATTTACAATGCCAATGTATTAAGTTTTATTTCAAGAAAGATCAGAATATTTTCATTTTAAAAACGTGTGCTGAGTGCTGTATCATTACAAAAAGCTTTAAACAAAAATTTTCTAATATTTTTCAAAAAGATCTTTAACTGGTCCCATTTGAATAAAATCAGCCTGAGCCTGCAATCCACTTTATTTAAACAGACGGTAGAGCTAATGAAACTGTTGCAGCACAACAAGAACGAATATAATGTGCTGAATGTATTGTGTGAGATGCTTACATGTGGACTGACAGTGGATTGAAGGGTATGTATAAATGACAGATGTAACCGACCACAGTTGATTAGGTTTTGACTACAGCATATCCTCTTTTGATTCTTATATCTGGTCTCTTACATTTAGATATTATATAACAGTGACAAAGTTATCTACTTGGCACTTGAACCTATCTTTAGAAATGTGCAATATCTTGTTACTCGTAAGTCGGCATTTGTGCCTTTAAAGAAATACCTGTGATCATCTAAAATTGACTTGTAATGTCAGGCAGCAAATGTATAACTATTATAATAAAATCCAAAGTTGGAAAAGTAAATCTTTTATTTAATTTAGGTATATGAAATACTAAAAAAGACACCATTCAAAGCATGTCATTGTAATAAAGTGTTACTGCTGCCTTCCAAGTTGTTCTACACTAAATTACACAACATGAAACACTGTTGTTGGCAATTACTGACTTTTTAAAGTAAACTGCATGTTTTGCTTGATTGGGAAATGCTATAAACTTCAGCTAACTGCTGAATAACTCGAAGGGACAGGAGCTGGCCATATGTTGGGGGCAGCTGAAGCCATTAGTTTTAGCTCTTAGACTGTTAGTCATCAGTTCAGATTTAGTCGCCGAGTGAAAATACTAAATGGAGAGTTGCTGATGGACCCATTTGTAAAACACATAACCACAGGGCTGCTCAATGAAGTTACACAGGTGCCATCTGTAAATGTAATGAGTAGCTCCCTGGTGTGAAAGTGGGTGCCCCCTGTTCCCCACAGCTGAAAATAAGTGCTGAATTCTAATTCAACCTTGGCAGATTAAATACTTTGCAGACTATTAAAGTGGTGTAATGTTACTGGAGGGAGGAGTGCTGGGTATGACACTCTCCACATCTTTGCTCACTCCTCTCTTTGACACTGTGTCTGTCACTCACAAGCTCTATAAAATGTCAACACTGTAGGTTTGGCCACAACTAATGAATCACTATTTGTTATATAATTTAGATTTTTAAATTCCCAAAATTGTTAAATTAATATTTCCCTGCAATTTATGCCATTTTGGCTTTTAAGATTTAGATTTTTAGCTTAACAGTAAAGTATTCTGCAACCAAATATATGCTACACACATATGAAAAGATTGTGGCTTTAATATTTCCATTAATTAGTTTCTTTTATAACATTTCATTTTATCATAAGTACAGTTCATTTCTTGAGATTATTTGTTTTATCAAGAAGGTATTAATATTGGTTTATTCATCATCTCTTAAAAGCTAATATCACTCTGCTACTGCAGCCTTTATGTTTAAGGCTAGTTTTTTAGTTAATTTATTGGTTGTTCAACCTATATCAGAAATATTATGTGCATAGGTAAATTATTTTTTATCTGTGTTTATTGTGGTGAGAGGACAATGGTTAAGCATTTTTAGACTGACAGCGTTTAGCTGGATATTGGAAACCATATCAGGTTTGGGTGTATTGAAGGGAGGGGCTGATAGTATGAAAACTAACACTATTTTGAGCATTACATTTGCCATTGGCAGAGGCTATGACAATTATAGTTAATTTAAAAATTCATTTAAAAATTTAAAGCAAAATACGTAGACATAAAAAAAAAACAAAAAAAAACACATGTATTAAAAGTCGTCCCTCTAAATCATCACCTTTGACCCTCTAGAAGTGTTAGTAGTGTACTTGACCACAGAGATTCTGTTGTCTGCCTCCATGTTTTTTTTCCTTCTCTCTCTTTTTTTTTGTAGTCTACTGGGCTATTGTGCTGATCGAGATGTTTCTGTGTCTGCCTTTGGGCAGTAGTGTGCAGCCCCCAGTCAATAACAGCGCAAGGTGGGGACTCTACAAAGGATAGGTACTAGGTTGCAATGATGTCTTGTTTCTGTCATATACTCGCCGTGGGTCTGCTTGACTAAATGCACACAGGCATGCACACACCCACGCATACACACACGCATACACACACACACACGCACACACACGCACACACAAACACTTGAGAACATAACTGCTATATAACAATCAAAATGTTTTTTTTCTGATTCACTCAGTTGTTCTCAGAAATGCAGCTCCCTCTATTCATTTACTCTCTACATCAATAACGCAGAATTACATCCTTTACGTTAGCGTTTCGTTTTGTGAGAAAGTGCCATATTTCAGCTCTACACAACACAGTTGTGGTATCACATAGTATCAAATATTGATCACACAGCTGGAGCACAGTTCTCTGCTACTCAGGCCCTTCTGTTCATGTGGAAGTGTTTCCTCTCACCTTGACAACTTGGTTTGGCTCTGTCCCACTCAGGTCTCTTGCTGTTGCCCATGACACATGTCAACGTAGAGTAGCCCTGGAGCAGGTAGCCAGCCTCACAATGAAATGTCACCATAGAACCGAGCTTGTAGTCAGTACCCATTCTAGTGCCATTCATCATATTCCCTGGATCAAAACACGCCTCCCGCAGTTTGGCTGCCAATCAAAAGAAAGCTTTTAGAACAGTGACAACTTTTTAAAAGGAGAAGGGTTTGTAATTAGGCAGAAAGAGAAATAAATAATTACACAGGCTGCAAGGGTGTGTTTGATATAACAAACTGAACTGAATCGGGTGAACTAAAGGCTATTCTGCAGCTGGTATCAACATTAAAAAGTAGATGTGTGCAGTGGCATACTTCAAAGACTTTATATTCTAATTCATTTATGTATGTATCCAACTAAATCCCCTGCTGTAAAACATAAACATAATGTGTGGATATGCATGTAGAATCCCATTTGCACAGGCCTTCAGAGTACCTTTATATTCCAGATGAAAGCCGGTGTAGCTCACAGAGCCATCGCTTCGAAACGCCAAGTACATATAGTTGGAAGTACTTTCAATCTTCTCAGGAAGTTTACTGTCTTGGAAACTGCCAATCAGATGTGCGCTGCTGTCAGGTCCATCATAGATGTACAAGAAATCATAGTTGGGCTCAATACTGAAGCTGTAAGAAGTCAAAGAAACAGACGAATGAGGGTAAAACAGTTATTATTTTGCCAAGTCTAAACCACTAGATTGTGTGTGAGATTGAGAATGCATTAGGGTTTCAAAATGAGAGTGTGCACCAAAGTGCTACAAGTGAGTCATTGCAAGCGATTTGTTTTGCATCTTCAGACAAAGAGATAAAAAAAGATATCTCCCCCAAGAGGTGAGAAGAGATTAAATTGTTGTGACACTGCACTGACACAAAATCTTCCCAGACGGCAATGGCAATGCAGTGTGAAAAGATCGCTTCATATTGTTGCGCTGTATATCAAATCACATGCCGCAGTGAGGGAGAGAGAAGCATTTGTTTTCAAAATAATGAGCATGGTTTATGACAAAAATGTAAATAGCTCGGAGATAATTGCATTTTTCAGTTGGATCAAGGCAATTCCAATTTAAAATCATAACTCCATCCTTTCATTTGGCAGTCCCAAGAGAGAAAGCAGAATTTTGCTAACTCTATTGGATGTTTGTTATCAGAGGACAACGTTGAAAAAGAAACATGTCAAAATTTTTTCTCTATATCTTGAGAAGAGGAAAAGTGGGTACCAATGTACCTATGCTACTTCTTCGACCTTCAGGAAATCACTGAAAAATAATACTCAAAAGCTCAGAGCGATGCTGCCCATGAAAAGCGCCTTCAGGCTCTTTTGTGCATTTGCTCTGCCAGAGTATTGCTGCTAAATGCTTAGATAGCAATTAATTATGTAAAGCTTCCAGTCTGAACATCATTCATCCAAGGATAAGAGTTGTACTCATATCACATTTCTGCCAGATATGGACAGTATTCATCCATAAACCTGGTTCTACCACATTTCAGCAGAGTGGCAGGAACAGCTGCCTCTCAGGTGTTTGTGGAGGCACTGCTGCTTTCAGACTATCTCCCAACACACCTGGACTCAAACTCAGCTCCTGTGTTTAACACACATGGCCAACTTTGCTCAATACAATGATGTTACAGCTGGTTCCACTACAGAAAACAAGCAATTCCATGGCACAACCTGAGCAAGAACTGACTCCATTCTGTTATAGGTAGGTTACAAACGTACCGCAGGTTTAGGAAAATGCTTCATCTTGTAAACCACTGGACCATGTACTTAAAAGGATACACCGTGTTTTTTCCATTGTTGCTGGTATTTTTTTATTGTTTACATCTTGTAGAAACCCTAAATTTAAGATACATGATCCACAAATATTCCAAACATTTAATATGTAAATAATACAAGTGAATAAATTAGTTTGATTTTTTTACATTTCATCTCACTATTTAAATATTCAGTGTTATTTTGTTTGATTTTTGGACTAAATAAAATGAAATGAGGCTTACAGCAGCTCATTCTTACCTGATAAAAGCCAAGGAAATGACATAGTCAGAGTGGACAGTAATTAGCCAGTCACAGTCCTTGCTGTGTGGGTAGGGATGTGGGTAGTTGGGAGAGAGGATGAATCCCGAAGATCCTGTCACATTCCCACCACAAGGAGCTTGACAGACAAAAAAGGGAAGAAGAGATGATCAAGAGAGATGCTCACAGTAACCACAGAGAAAGTCTTTAAACGTGCTGGACCAGCTGCAAATGTCTCCGGCTGAGCTGCATTCAATGTGAGACAGGTACTGAATGAGCACTTGTAGCTCATTAAATATAATTGAGTCAAATTCTCTGACCTTTGCCAACTCGATCAGAAACAACCAGCAGGTGCTGCAGAGGGACCAGCACCAAAAAACATTATATTAGAGAGACTTTACCAATTTTCCTACATTATGATTAAAAGAAGTATTTTCTGACACTTGTCAAGCAAAGGCTTTGGATTCTGCTAGTGCTTTTTCCAATTAATTTCTAGGGTAGTCTGTGAAGTGTTTCATTTAGTGTTCAACATCAACAGGTCAGTTTACCATAATGTTTTTTATTCGTGTCGTGTTATATAGTTGTACATTTCAGGTTATAAAATTTTATAAATAGGAAAAAAAAGTTAAAAAAGTAAAAAAGCAACAAAATGGATCTGAGTTTATTTTTAATTTATTTAACACTCTAAAACTCAACATCCCAGTTCATAGTTAATTATTACTTCTTGCTTGTTATGTAACTGTCAAGTAAACCTTTCCAGTGTTAACTGATGTGTAACTGACTATTATATCTCAATGGGATTAGAAAGATGAAAGTGGGACTCAGAGGGGAAGCTCGGTGGGATGTGAACCCCTGGGTTCCTGGAAAAGGGTCACACACACTAACCATATTGCCAAAGTGCCTTGGTTGTCAGAGAGGGAGACAGGGCACATACTTATCAGGGGGCATTTCTAATGACTGGACCTGTCAACTGTCACATGAAGCTGACAGGATATTAGGATAATTAAATAATGAGTTAAAAAATATTAACAATTCTGCTTGAGGATTAAACAGAATGGTCTATGTTCATGTGAGTTTTAATGGCATTTTTCGTGCTTCAGCATACTCTTTGTGCCCTAATCTAAAAGCCTAACAAAGTGCTTTAATTGTAATTTGTTCATATTATGTTTCACTACAAAACAGTATAAGTAGCATACTGATGAGCATGTTATTCTATTTGACATGCTAACACTTTATTTGAGTAAGAAAAACTGATATACAATCAAGTTCTCATTCATACAGACCTCCTTCAGATGCCTTGCTCTTGCCTGACCAGGAAAACATCTCGATTTCTTTGGACCTACTTAGTAAAATTATTCCTGAACGATTAAGTAATTAGCTGTTAAGCTCTAACAAGACAATGTGTAAGGAGACTTTGGAGTGCTTAGTCTTTGTCTGGCTACAGCAGTGGATTTGTCTATATAAGTTGGCAAGGGCTCAAACATATCTGAAGAGTTCTGTTGATCCTACATGTATTTTTAAGACATCAGTGAGAGAGAATCATAGTGTCTACTACAGACAGTTAATAGAAAAACTCCCTCCCTTCCTGTTGCTCTCACTATCACTCTTTCACTGATCCCCTTTCCCTCCCTCCCTCTATCCATATACCCACTCTACCTCCTTCCCCAACCTCCCTCCTCACTCACGATATCTCCCTCACTCTCACCAATGCAGCTTGGAGGGCTGGGCTGCCAGTAGTATCTATTTTCCACTTGGATGCAGGTGATTCTGCTCTCCCCCTGCAATTCATATCCTGGATCACAAGAGAAGGTCACAGAGTCTCCCGGCTCCCGTCCTTCCCCATTGCGACTGCCATTCATGGGAATACCTGGATCTCTGCAAGCTGTCGCAAGTGAACCTGAAGGACGAACACACATACACACACATATGCATATGTGACACCCATAATTATAAATGCACATGTGCATGCAAAGTACAGGGAGTAAATAAACACACAAGACAATGCCTCACGCTTATGCACAAAAGGAGTTTCATATCATAGGGTAGACAGCTGTCAGGCTGAAACTGTAGCTCAAACAGAGTTAAAGCATGGAGCAGATTACAGACTGATATCACTCAAAATCCTGCCGTGTTTCACTAATCTGTTTTCCTAAATCACAGCTGTGGAGCAGCCAAGAGCTAGCAGAATGATCTTATAAAATCTGATGGATTCTTCAGATGTTCCTGTCATGACAGACTTTATTGAGAGACCTAACGCAGTTAAGTATATTGCAGTTTGGTGGTGTTATGTCTGATTATTTTTCTTTTCCAAATTAAGAATACATCTAGCAACAATATATCAAGTTAAAATGGCAAAACACATGTGTAATTAAGATCATGATAATAGTGCATGTGATGTGATTATACATACTATATATTGTGTTTACACATATACCATGCACATCTGAACACTATTTTTTTAGATTCAGGTGTAAAACAATCAACCAAACAGGATCAGCGTTTCAGACACATGCAACTTAATTTGCCACTTTATCTTTAAAATTATTTAACCTAAAAAGGGGTTTTCTGGCAATTTTACTGCACACAGATTTGAACATGAAAACACACTGATGTCCTCAAACACATTCAGGGTATCATCCTTAAGACTCTGTTGCTCACTAATGAAGGTCTGCAAAAGTTGTTTCTGTAAACCACTAGCCTAAGGCAAACCCGGTATTTAGGCACAATGAGCATCTCCAGAATCAATTTTAGCTTCTAACGTGTGCAGTGAATCCAATGTAATTGATTTTCACGATTGGCTGCCATTTCTGTACACTGAAGGAAAATAAAAACAAACTCATCATAGATGTCATACATGAGGCGCCGGCTGTGCTTGTGCTGAGTTTTGAAGCTACACATCAAAAGACTTTGTGAACTGCATTTAGTATGACTGTAGCAAATATTGCACAGGAGGCTGTTAGTGAAATACCTGGGACTTTAACTGTTCTTCAGGATATAGTTTAGGATTATATTAAATATTCAGAGATAAAAATATTTGCAGCATAATTCAGCTTGGTTACATTTGGAAACATACTGATTAGATATAAACATGGTATTATAATACCTGTACACGAAAGGAGATATAAAATTATTGAACATTTCATGTTGTTCAATTTCTTGAGTGACTTTTTAGGAGAAAATAAATTAGAGTACATATTGAAGAACATCAAGTACTGAGAAGAAAATACTCACTGGAGAAGTCGATGGCGAAGCCAGACTTAGTGATATAAAAGTCTGTCTCAAACTGAATGGTGACAATGTTGAGAGTGGAGTGGATCCCCTCCGGCAGCAGAGAGCCGCTGACCTCCTTCAGAGACATCTCGTTCTCAGGAGGCCCGTCCCATACCTTCAGGATGTCGTGGGATGCCTCCGTGTCAAAGGCAAGAAACTGGAGACTAGAAGATGTGAACACAAGATATTACTCTGACGGTAGTTCACTTCAGCCAGTTTAAGACAAACCTTTGCATTTAGTTCATTCACCTGTGCTAAGTTGAATTAACGACGGTTGTTTACTTGCATAATGTTGCAGCTCAGACACAACAAAAATAAATGTTCCCAAGGAGGCATGTAAAGTGTTTTCTGAACTTAGCAGGATTAAATTGACTTCAAAGCAGAAATCTATCTACAGTAGAGACAGTGTCCCCATGCTTTTGGGCATTTCAGTTGAGATTTAGCATCATCAATCAATTTCTGCCAAAAGTTGGAAACACAAGAGCGCAGACTTATCTGCAGCCTCATCAAGAGATGGCCTCAAGCAGCTCTTCTGACAAAGAATGTGTGGCTGACTTTATGAAATCATACCATGTTTACTTCGATCTCTAAGCCCAAATGGGTTTTATTTCACAGTAATACTAGGAGCTCTCAACCAAAAAAATGCTTCCATGTCCCGGGAAAATTCTCCTGGGTGCTGTCACAGTGTCTACAAAGTCTCTCTCCCAGTTGTTGTTAATGGAGCTGCTGCAGGCTGTTTCTCTTGATAACATCTAGCTTTAGAGGAGAGGTTTTTTTTAATGTTTAAAATCTTAACTGAACTTCAGAACATCTCACAAAAACATTTTTATTGTTTAAAGTGTTTTTAAGTCAGGTCAAGTTAGGATGGTCTCAGTTATTTTAGGATGTCTTTACATCAACATCCCAGCAGTTCATTTCCTTTGTGTATAAACTGCAGTCTCATACTGATGTCAGTCAAATTCCCTTTAGTTTTATAACATTATTTCATTGAGTATTAACATACTACTACTTTGCCTCTGTTATTTGAACTTTGAATTTTGTTCTTCATAAGATTAATAATCTAAGGCCCAAATTCAATTTTTTCACACCACCATATTTTATAAGAACAATACTCAATATAACAGCATATTTTGATAAATTATTGACATTTTTATGAAAATATTCAAAGTTATTAAATTTTTTCTGAGGTTAAAAAGGCTAAAAAATGTGCAGGATATACAGTAAATACATTAATATGAAAATGTTACATAACAAGGTTTTAGCAACTTGAGTTACCTGACAATGTTGCCAGAGTTGACCTCAATTGTCCAGGTGCACCTCAGATTGTTGTCGTAGGGGAAGGGATAACCAGGAGAGAGGATACGCCCAGTAGACTCACCTTTAAAACTGCCACCACACTCCGCTGTTGTGAATGTACATAAATGAACACAAAATACATAAAAACTTCTAAAAAATGCAAACCCACACAAGAGAAAGGTGAGCAAAAAAGTGCAAACACTCAAATTCTAAGTTAGAGCTTTCAGGAGCTCAGAGTCTGAGGACTAATGAGCAAGAGTTTCAGCTTTGCTGAAACTGAACAATTTTCTTTTTCTCAACAGGTAACGGGACTACAATGAGGACTGGGCAGAGATACCCACAGATGCAAACTTGTTTTGTCTCTAAGTAGGCTTCCTAATGATGCCATTAATTAACTTTAAAAAGACTGTGTCCAGAGAATATATAGACTGGGCCTTGCACTGCAGGGAGGACACTGCTACAAATGTTAATGACTGAAGGAATATCTTATCATCCAATCTATGTTGTCTCTCCCCTGGTTATCGTCTTGCTATCTATATTACAGAACAACCGGCACCTAATTAATAGGAAAATTGCATTAGATTGCCACAGTGGTGAGCTATAATCAGTATCATAGCACCAGGCAAATGTAAAAGTCCTTGACGGGAGACAGGATGTGGCCCTGGAGAAATGGCTGGAAATTCCATTTTACATTTAGCTCACAGATACGATGCGGACTATTGATATTGACCATTCAGTTGTCCAGCACTGTTTAACAGTTAATCAATAGACTGATTTGGTTTTTTAGGATTGTATTGAACATGCCATAAAGCTTAAGACCAAAGTTCTTTTACAGAAAAGGGAACAAATACACATTTCCCTGAAAAAGGCAAAAGGACACAGTGGCATTTAAAGTGTAATTCTGCACCGTCTGGAAATTTGTAAAGCATTTTTTTTTCCCCTAATCCATCACTGCTAGACATCACGAACAGGTCCTACCTTGCAAAACACCTTCAGACTCTGGCTGCATGCAGGTAATAGCTTTGTCATTTTTCTGTCTTTCAACCTCAGCTCGTTCAGAATATGTAAGTACAGCCAGCACTGCGCATCATGTCTATGACTGAATCCAACATTAAATCTATGATTACTATTCATTTACTTCTAGAACAATGCTAATCAACTGCTTGTGTATTAAAACACATTTAAACAACACAAGCGTCAAAGGAAACTGAGACAGAACAACATGCAAAAGCTCAATAACTGTCTCATTACACATCACATTTATTTATATTCTCTTACAAAATCACAAGCAGCACATTTTCTTTTAATGCAATGCAATTAGGTAGAAATCATCTTGGGATAAAGCCTTAGGATTAACACCTAGCTAAGTAATGTTGACAGTGTGTCTGGCCTGAATAATAATGTAAGCTATTACAGAAGGACAGGTTGCCTCAGGCCAAAAAACTGAGACAGAGACATAGACAGCCTACAGACAGAGGCAAAAAGGATTACCTATACATGATGGCAGGTGGTTGTCCCATGCCCTTCTCTCCCCAGTCATGCACTTGAGTATGCCACTGCCGTGCAGCGTGTAACCTTGGTCACAGCCGAACGTGATGGCGCTACCAGCAAAGTGACCCTGGTCACTGACTTTAAAGCCAAACTGTGGCACACCTGGATCGTCACAGTGTGAAAGCTCAAAGCCTGGATGAGTGAGATTGAGAAGCACAGGGGAAACAGGAATGTGAGTTAGAGAGTACCATAACATCAACACAAATGAACACAGAACTGCTTGTCATCCTTTAAACTAAGACCACGAAAGAGGAGCCCTTTGGTAAACAAGCACCATATACCCATTTATCTGTATTGTAAAGAGGTATTGATTGAGCTTTGAGAGTTAATTTCCAGTTGAGCACAGATGAGGGCTGGGTTAACAGTCCTAATATATTACTTGGCAGTAAAAGATTCCTTTTGGATGGAGAGAACAATTAGATGTTCACAATTAAATGTTCAATTGAGTGTGGACATTTACCACAATTGAGAAACAGCCCATCCACTCATAACACTTTGGGGTAATACAAAAGGCATAAAATAAACAAGCCACAAACAAGAAAATGTTGCAATAACTCTTTTGCTCACCATGGTTGAACTTGACCATAGTCTCTCTCTGTGTTTCTATCTTTCAGATATTAAACGCAAGTGTTCTGCTCTGCAGCAACAGTGGCCGCACATAAACCCAGCAGTCCTGATTTATGGTCTCTTCTCACAGCGAGGTCCTTGCCCGTGCCAGATGTTATGGTAGTATTACAAGTGTCAAGCCCAGTATAAATCTCCAGCAGTTACTGCTCACATTTAGAAAATTACCCCAGCACTTTTGGTGGGAGAGTCATGAAAACATGATCAGATTTCATGTTTAGACAAGATGTAAGGTGTCTACATCCAACCCTCTCCTTGCCCTGGTGATGTTCAAACATCAGTCAATCCTCTCCAGGTTGAAAAGGACTATTCATTCTAGTTGAAAAGGCCAAGTAAATGCTGCACTTTGAGATGGATAAAGGGTGCTTGCTTACATTCTTCTATTTACCTTGTGTGCACATCCCTAGAAAAAAATCCGACATTCAGCAAAATTATGTGATGCTTAATTAAAGGCAATTCTGTAACTCAAAAAAGAGGCCTGTAATTAAACCATCATTTTTTCTGAACTCATTTGGATGCTGATTGCAATATGTTTAGCTTTTGTAAGTGAGTACACAATCACGACCAGTGTACATCTTATTGTTATTTTACGCATGTCAGTCAGAATGTAAAACCAAAGACATGAGTAATCCTGAAATTATTTACAACACTAGACTGTTATTTTACAAGAGCTACACAATAAGTGATTGATAAGTCCATGGCCTAAGGTAGAGGGAGATGAGCTGCGCAGCTCCAGTAAAACCACATTAATTTAAAAGGCATTAACTTCCGAGGTATTCTATTGTCATCAATCAAAAATTGCAAGTCACTCAAAATTTACCACATTGCACTTCATGCAATCATCAGCAAACTTCATATCAAAGGCGCACCCAAGGAGA
>JAPZDZ010000025.1:18535563-18577699 GCA_029783805.1 Acanthurus tennentii | reverse complement strand
GGTTTAGTGCTGTTTTTAATGCCTTAGTTTATCCACAGCATAATTTATAACAGCTCTACTTTGTAAGACCAATTTCACAAATGAACTAGGCCAGGTTTCCCTAAAGCATTTCAGCAATAAGATATGCAATGGAAGAAGCTAATATGATCTTACTGTTATTGCTTTTCAATAGCCTCATCAACAAAAGAGAAATACACTTGGGAATGTTACATAATAAGACAAAGGCATTTGTGGTCTGCTTTCAGTCAATAATACAGACATAATAACAAACTCTGTCTTATGGATCACATCTGAGTGACAACAGTAATGGTGCTAGTGCAAACAATCGTGAAAACAGATCACACTATGTCCAGAAGATTTTTCTTTTTGATTTTTCAAAGACTACAACTCCATGCATGACGATAAAAAAAGAAAAAAAGGTTTACAGCAAAAACTCCTCTGAGAGAAGATTTCACCCTAAGGGTAGTTATTCAGAGTGTTCGATTATGTTTCTCTCAGAGCTGCTGTTTCTCCTCCTTCGCCAATTTTTTCTTATGCAGTCTATGTAAGCCTTCATTCAAGAGCTTGAATCTTTGAACTCGAGGCTACTACTGTGCCTGACAAGGAGCAATAAGGTGCAAGAAAATATTCAGATGGCCAAACAACAAACAAAGGTACTGGCATTCACGCTAGATCACTTCAAGTCTATTGACATAAATCTGACAATTGCACAGAAGTCTCAGCCATTTACTGTTAGTGTTTGAATACATTTATGATTTGCAGCACATTATTGCTTGACTTGTATCCCTGATTAGGATGCGCCCACGAGATATTCCTTAAAATCAGGCCTTGCAAGCATTGGTGTTTTAAGCTACTACACAAGTAAAAAAAAAATGTGTAAGGTATCCTTGAGAATTAACATTAGTGGAAAAATAAGACTTACAAAAGCAGTGTTAACCTTGGTCCCAATCCAAAATCAGCAATGTTTAAAATTCTGTAGTCTTACTCTCTTTTTTTCATGTACTGAAACTGAATAAATTTGGTTTCATCCTTAAAAGCTTACTTGTATTTTTCTTATGTAATCTACCTGGAACACATAGTTTTAGAAACTTTATAATGTTCACAAAAAAGAGGGCATGCCAACTAAAATTTCTGTGTACTGTGTTAAGTACATAAGTCATCCAGTTGAGTGAAAGTATTGCATGGAGGCGATAGTGATGTGCTCTCACCTTCATAGAATATCTTGAAGCCGCTGTTTGACCGACTGTTATCAGTGGTGAACAGTAGATACAGAAAGTTGCTGCTACTAAACAGGAACTGAGGGACCTGGGTTCCATTAAATGAGCCAATTAGAGGAGAGAGCAGGTTGGGACCATCATGCACTTCCAGGAAGTCATAACTGAGTTCAGTCTGAAACCTTAAAAGCAAAGAAAACAAAGAAAGGGAGGTAGAGAGTAGATAACTATTTGTAATTCAAACAACACACCTGTTTTGTTTTGATTACAAATAGCTGCCTTGACAGATTAGGGAGTTTAAAGCCATTTAGCCTGTTGTGTCTGGAGAGAAAACAGTCTAATTTTGAGGAGATAAATGAAAAGAAATGGCTTTCACAGCAAGTCTTCCAATTATTGCAATAGTATCAGATCAATAAGCTTCTCAGAAATGTGACATGGTATGGATCTGTGGTCACTCTCAGACCTCTACATCATCAAACAAGTGACTTTAGCAAGAGTAGCAAGAGTTTCAATATCACTATCAATATTGTGGGAAAAAATACCATCATTTACTTTGATTGCAGACATTTTCAGCAAGATAAAACAACTTTGTTATTTAGGCAAAGAAGCATATTAGCTCCAGCAAAACACCACTAGTAGACATAAGGTACCTTTGACTCATTTGAAGAAAGGGGGGACAAAAGATCAAAGTAAATTTCACACAGAAATAATCAGGTAAGAAGCTCTTCATTTTATTATTAAAGTAAAAATTGTATGGTTATAAAATGTAAAAGAAGCAAGACTTTTTTATTGCAGTTCTCTGGGGAACAGAGCAGAGGAGAGTAAGCAAAATAAAGAATTACTTGAGTTTTTTTCTTTTCTTAAAAAGAGGGATTGGGCTTCACCTCTAACTTTCTATTTCTATCTAACACTATCAGATACATCTTTTCTGTTTTTGTGCTTGCACACTTAACACATAAGTGTATGTGTTCGGAGTGTGTGTGTATACATACATATGCCTGTGTAGGTGTTTGATATGTATGGCACAGTAATACCCACATGCAGTACAGTGTGTGGATATACATTCACAAGGGATTGTGGGCTGTCTCAGTTTATGACTGCTTCTTTGTGTAAGTGTGTAAGAGTGCTTGGTCTCCATGGATGAGTTGCTCTGTTACTGTCATACAAACCTGTCAAAGCTGATCTTGATGGAGTTTCCTGGCTCGGCCTCAATGACCCACTCACAACTCAGGGAGTCTTTGTAATAACCTGGCCACCCCGGGGAGAGGATGACACCAGACGGTCCTGAATAGTGGCCCCCGCAAGGAGCTGGTGGAGCAGAGGGGAAGGAAAATGAGGGAGAATAGATTGAGAGGATAAAAATATAAATTTAAGATTCGAACATGGAGGAGAGAGAGAGAGGAGAGGAAGGGAGAGGAGAGGAGGAAAAGGGATGAAGAAAAATTGTTTGTTTGAAAACGATACTGCTCAGTTATCTTTTTATACCCAAGTGAAAAAACATTGAAAGAAAATAAATGTGAGTCACCTAAAGGCTGAAGTTGCACAAATACCTGAAAATAATACAATAAGATAAATGTTTCCTGGTTTGGGTGGACTGCATGTTCCACATAACCCACTCACTTTTTAGTCCACTTTTTTTTTAAGTTCCTTCTTTCTTTTCCTAACTCTTTAGTTGACATATCTGTCTACCAAACACACAGTTGTTAGCTCTTCCATTTTCAGTACCTTCGCATTTGGGGATCAGTCCGCTCCACATCACCTTTCCTTCCTCCAAATGGCATGTGATGGTGTCAGCCCCCTGTGTCTTGATGAAGCCCTCCTCACAGACCACAGAGATGGAGCTTCCCAGCTGGAAGCTGTCTCCAAAGCGCCTGGCATTCAACGGTATGCCAGGGTCAGGGCACTCATTACGTCCGAAAGCTTGTAATGAGAAGAAAGAGAACAAGTTCCAGCAACAAACGCTCTTGGGTGAATGAGAAATGGGGTCTTTGAGGAGTACAGAGATAAGGGAAATGGATGTAGCTGTCCCTCTGAGAGAAAAAAATACCTAACAGAGGTTCTGCACCATACACCTGAGGGGTTACAACAGCCTCTGTGTTTAGAGCTCAGGGTGAATGGCTTTGGTGTTGTTTTAAGCAGAAAGGCACAAAAGTTAGGAACTGTGCTCCGTCCTTAATGATGCTTTTTGTTTCATTTAAGATTCACTCAGGGTTTACTGGTGTGTTTTTTTTTTCATTTTTAAGAGAACAGAACAACAGAAGTATGATTGAGAGAGTGTGCATTCACACCAATTTCACGCACTGTTGCTCTTAATCCTATAGTTTTTGTTCTAAAAATATCTATCTAATATTTCTTTGGAGGGTTGTTAATAAGTAAGAAAACGTGTACAAATTTAAGAGTCTCGACAGACAGACCTGCAATTTCAAAATTAATAAAGTTTTCAATACATGCTTTATTTTGATATGATTGTTTGCACTGATTTGATCCAACACTCTCTTACTGCTGTAGGTGATGTTGAAACCCCTCCCGGACATAGAGTGATCAGCCTGAAACTCCAGCTGCAGTACGTTGCTGTTGGACGTCAGGTGGGAAGGAACCTCAGCTCCTGAGAAGCGTCCTAGTATTGTGGCTCCTGACTGGTCGCCATCTTTGATAGTGAGGAAGTCATAGGGAGGCTCCAGGTCAAAGTCATTGAAGGCCAGGTGGATTCTGGTGCCGGGCTCAGAGATGATCAGCCAAACACAGTTGAGGTTGTTTCCATAGCCTTCTGGGTAGTCAGGTGACAACACCGTACCCATGGGGGCAGTGAAGTTGGAGAAACAGGGGACTGTGTTCAATAGGGAGATAAACACATTAGCAGTGATTAAAAAACCTAAATATCCCAGGTGAGGCAATTAGTTTTCACAGCAGCTCTCACTGATCACATGACAACCTACTCTGTGGATTCTGCCATAACAGAATCAGGCACAACATTCAGAAAAGAACAGTGTAAGTACTGTATAACTAGCCCAGCAATCAGGAGACAGCACTGCTCCCATGGGTGCTGAGTAGTTGGAGAAACATGAAACTGTAAGGGGGACGGAGCTGAGAAGTTGCTGTAGAAAAACACAGGCATATGGCAATATGTGCATAGGACGTAGAGAAACACTGCACACTGTCCCCACGGACCCATTTAACTTAAAAAAATATGGACTTGAAAACTACAGGAGGGGTTTAAGTTTAGACTGAGCAATGTATGGATATTATATCTATATTGTGACCATCAGATATCTTTACAGGTTGGTATGGTATGAATGTTGTCTTTTCCTGGTTTAAAAGGCTGCATTACATCGATGTGTTTTAGTGTTAATTTAGCAACATTAACAGACTGTTCTAATAATTGCCCTTGGAGTTCGATTCCAGCTCCTACCCTTTGCTGCATGTCACTCCCCTCTCTCTATCTCCCCATTTCAACTCTGTCCTATTAAATAAAGGCCAAAAGCCCAAAAAATATATATTAAAAGAAATAAATAGTGTGATACTCAATTCTGTCCTTACTGTCCTGCCCTAGTTTAGGTTGCCTTGACAATGTACAGAATAATGTAGGTTTTCCATTCTCCAGAGTATTTGTGTAACAGTGTCTACCCTACATTCTTTTCTTTCAAATCAAGCCTAACAACAACGCAACCGCATGACATTAATTTCTCATTTTACAGTCTGTTTATTGCTGTTTACACATGATACATCGCATGGTCATTCAATAACCCTGTAATTAATCCTCCAACAGCATTTTGTCATGGTGAACTTTCCAAAAGCATAATTGCTTTATTTGTTATCTCAAAAAAAAATTAAAAATCATGTGTTGGACTCACATATGCAAATGGGAATATTTGCAGACCACTGATTGTTGTTCTGGCAGGTTATCATCCTCTCCCCAATGAGTTCAAATCCAAACTGGCATTCAAAGCGAAGAACATCTCCATTTAGAAAGCCGCTACCCTCTTGGTAGCCGTACAGGGGTGTACCAGGGTCACCACAACTTTCTTTGTCAATTTCTAGGAGAAGAGGAGAAGGGGAGGGAGGGAGGGAGGGAGGAGGGAAAGAAAGAGGGAATAGTGGAGGTTTAAGTTAAGCCAAGTACTTTGAACTCATTAATATTATTTATAAAGGTCAAAGTGAGAAGTCCTGGTTTGGGAAGAAGTAGAAAAGAGAGTGATAGACAGGCAGGCAAACAGGAATATGATTCAATGCTTTCCCTGAAGAGACTGTCACAGATACATAAGCGCAGACGGTGACAGATGATTTCATAGCAAAAGTTAGTGTACCTTTATAGTTGATCTTGAAGCCAATAGAACCCACACTCTCATCAGACTGAAGATGAAGCCACATCTGATGGGACATGCTGACAATCAGGTCCGGGACAAAGCTCCCTGTCAGCCTGCAGATTGGGGAAAAAAAGTCACAATGGTTTCAAAACACACCTCTAAAAAATGTTGTTGTCATGTCATTACACAGTGTCACTTCAAAAATGTCAAATGATGTAAAAAGTGCACTTCTGAAGTGTTGCAGATGATCTCAATATGAGTACAGAGAAGTTTCATAGAGATTTATGACTCTTCAAAATTATTTAAATATATTTATTTAAGTTTAAAAGACTTCCAAAAGTAAATAAACTTAGCGAGCTAATGATTGGTAGATTGTCTCTCAGCATTGCACAGTATTGTTTTTTACACTTATATACAACAATTATTATTTACATGTGAAGTGCAATGTATTTTTGTGTAGTCATTCATATATATCACAATATACATTTATTTACATTTTTGGTTACATTTATCTATTGAGACTCACCTAGTTCCATAACTATAAGGCATTACAGAGTTTACTCCAATAAGGCACGTCTTAAATTAGAATTTAAATAATATTGGAAATATAAAAAACTAGAACTCTTTTAAAAGTTCTCTGTATATAAAAGCTTCACAACATTATCTTAAAAATGTAGATCAACCAGTAATACTTACACTTGTATTATTGTTTTAGAATCACCTACTTCCCCTCCATCTCCAATTGTTAGTGAATCATATCCAATCTCTAGGTCAAACTCTTCAAAGTTGATCTGAATAACCTGTAATAAAATAAATCAGTTTAATGAATCTGTCCTTTGATACAGTGGGTGAGAACATGTTACAAGGCATTACACGTATGGTACTGTTCATTTTGGATTTGTTTTAACTTATAGCATCTAACTCCTGTGGTTATTTATATATCGCTATACATGTACTGTGTTCTGTACTTGACTCATCAAATGCCAAACTGCTCTTCGTTGTCTCAGTAGTTGTACTTTCTGCATTGACAAAGATGAATCTAATTTGATAAATTAAAGTTGTTCACACAAAATGCAGATAGTTTTTGCACATATGTTTACATGTTAAAGAATGTGAGTATAACATTGCTTTATTGATCTTTATTAACAAAAATTACAAGTCTGAAAGCCCCACCATCTGCCCCTGGAGGCCGTTCTGTTTACACCAGACTACTCAAACGATTCAGACCAATAATCCGGGAGCTGATGTTATTTGTTGTATTTATTTATATAAGCCAAACCCTCTCAATCAGATGAGCAGTAATTCCAAATGATTCCCAAGTTTTATTACCAGATAAACCACCATCTTATTTATATAAAATTCATAATATCCCTCCTCATTTTTACAGCTTGCCTTTAGAGACAGTGTTTCTGGAAACAGCTAAACTGGAAGAGGCAAGCTGTTGTTGATAAAAGCCAATGTAATTTTTGCAAGCAGAGAGCAACATGTTTGATCAAACAATACTGTAAATATCTAAGATTTCCTCTTAAGTCACATTTCAGATGGCTGCATAGTACAGCTCAAACTGTATGCTGAAATTTTTATATTTTATGCAGAAACTTATCTTAGAACTCAAATCAACAATGACATCAAGGGAATTAAAGGCAAACATAAAACTCAATTCTCAACTCACTTCACATATTCATCTGTTAGTAGAATAAGGAAAATTTGACAAATAGTGCGTATCCATGCCGTACAAACAGAGGACAACACAAATACTCTTTAGAGTGACATAAATTCTAACTGCAGTGTCTTTTCACATTACTTTAGGGCACAGCTCTGTACTGACCTCCCTGGGGCCCTAAGCAATATTCTGCTAAGGGGCCCTCCAGCCTGACCCATGGGTCATGTAAACCTTTACCATATAGTCATACCCGACGCCTGTGCTTCCAATCCTCCTTTCTTTAAATCCTTTTTCTGTCAGTCTAAGAACAAGAACTAAATACTAAATAATCAATAGCAGATAGTCAATGCCTAATTTAAAATTTTGTTCACCTGTAACAAGTACCATCATACTCATGTAATGTCTGAACTGCTCCCACAGAGGTTGCTGCTGGAAAATGTGATTTTTATTTTGTTAGCAAACATGAATATATCTTCACAAGCCATACATTTACATTAACATTTCTGAACTGTAGTTTAAAAGCTCTGTTGTGGTTTATTAAATGTAATAATTAATTGCATTAAACTCAAACTGAGTCGGGCACACATCATTCAACTCAGCTGTGAAAGTGGTCTGCAAGCAAGGCATTGATGGACCAAGAGACGTACTCACTAGCAAAATTGACTTGGGACTAGAGAGAGATTTACAACACACTGACACATCAACTTAACAATAGTGTTACTTGCTGACATAAAACTTGGAGAGGACAGAACACAAGTTTATTTGATTGCTGTTCTTTTTTTTCTTACTTTTCTGATCAGAATTTGACTGATTTGTGGGGGTATATGCAATTTTGGTAGTGTGCTATCAGGCTGCTTTTGTCAGATCAGTGCTTCTGCTTTAGAGCACACATCAAATACTATGAACCAATCATGACAAGAAGACAAATTGATGTTTTGGAAGTAAGTACTTAAAAAACTTGGATTCGTAATTGCCTGTCCAAACTCATCCTTAAGACATTTTTATCAGCTGTCACTGATAAATTCTCTTTTTTTTTAATTTATAAAACATGCACATAATGACACAAAAGATGACACATTCTCAGATCAAACTGGCATGAGCCCTTTACAGCAATAACAATTAAGTAAAACTGAGTTTACTGCAGAGATGGGCAACAAAGCCACATTATCTCAGCCTACACTTTGCCTGCATAGATTAGTGACAAAGCAAAGATGCTATAATGACATGTGGGTCACATCTGTTGATGATAAACATATGATGGCTGATTGCTCAACCCTCACATCCATTTCTCTGGCCAGGGGGGGGACAATGCCTGCACAATATCCATGTATAACAGCCTAATTACAACGCACACATAAGCATAATTACCATAATAACAATAATGAACCAAGTTTCAGTGCCAAGTCAATGGCTTGTTTGCCTAGGAGAGGGCACAGAGGCACAATGGTATGACACTTGCCAGTCCTAGTCAGCTCTGAAAGAGTGTCAGTTGGTTAGTTATTGTTTATTAGCAGGATAGTGCTTAGTTGACACCCCTGTGTACAGGACTCACTGGAATACCAATAGGGAGCCAGATTTGATGTAGGAGAGCAGTAATGACCATTAGGAAAACAGCTTTGACCTCTTCACTTTGGGAAAAAGCTTGTCTCGTTCAATTATTATTTCTCTCCATTTCTGTTACCCCAGATGAATGAAGCGAATCGCTCAATTGCAAACAGTCGCAGCAAACTGGTAGTCTAGTGAGAATTGAAATGCAACCACTGCAGCTATGTTCACTAATGAGGGACAGTAACAAGGAACTTTATTCATAATAAATGCATATTCCATGCAACCTTTTCCTACCTTGGGATGCCCTTGGAAAATAGATGAATACATAAATGCATTTCCAGGAAGCAAATG
The DNA here is from genome assembly GCA_029783805.1 of Acanthurus tennentii. Classification (NCBI taxonomy): domain Eukaryota; kingdom Metazoa; phylum Chordata; class Actinopteri; order Acanthuriformes; family Acanthuridae; genus Acanthurus; species Acanthurus tennentii. The sequence goes on along the minus strand of JAPZDZ010000025.1, from coordinate 18,568,619 downwards.
CCTATACAAATGCTCTACACTGCAGGGAGGCACAGAGAAAAAGGGAGGCTTTACTCACCCGTTAATGTTCATTGTACAACTAATGAGGGACTGTTTCACTTGTTTATAGAAAAACTAAGTGGGTCATTTCACCATATACTCAGCTTTAAACTCTTTCTGGGATTTCTTCAATGAATTACTCAAGAAATAAAAGCCATTATGTCATCTTAATCTATACCTAATGTGCAGAAAAGGGACTACTTATATGTTATTTTTACAGGCAGTCTTCAAGAATATATCACCTAAAAGGATGCAGTTACTTATAGCAAGCACTTTTTTTCTTAATTTTTATTATTACCACCTTTAACTGTAATCATGGCATTTGTCATTACTCCTGTCTGTCATACAGTATCTGGGAATAATAGAAAAGAAAAGACTAAACTGTTAAGTGTAAATAGGTAAAGGATACACTATTCGGAGACTGTAACCATATGTGTTGTTTATAGTATCCCCAATGGTTACTGGTCAGTTGTGACTAAGAAGATGTGAAATCTTTTAGGATCCAAACGCCTGTTATTGTTGGGTACTAACATGACAGCATTTTCAGCTGGTTTTTTATATTAGATTTGGTTCAAGAGTAAAAATAATAGAGACCAAAGGAAGATTACTGAACTACCTTGTTTGGATCACTGGCTGTGATGATCCAGACACACTGGGAGTTACTCTCATACTGGATAGGGAAGTTAGGAGATGTAAAAGTCCCTGAAGGTCCCTGTAGGTTCGACCCACAAGTTTTCACTGCAACAGTGTAAAAATAAACATGAAGAAACAGACAATATACACATTATGTCAAAAGACCGACTCAATATAACACTCAATCATTTTAAAAATATACATTAAAACATAATATAAACCAGAACTACAAAACCTAATAGTCAGCCCTAAGAATGTTAAATTCACAATAAATATGCTCAGAAGGCAAACTAATAACTCCTGCATTCTAATATGACAGAAAGGTAATATATTGTTTGCACAAGCTGAGAGAAGGTCTATTAGCCGCATTTCCATTAATCAAATTCTAAAAGGCACTCCTTGTGTTATGAAACACAGAAAAACAGGCAGAGCATTTTGGAATGGAAAGCAGATTGCTGCAGCGGAGGCTTTCATACATAATTAACAAAAATGAACTTTCCTCTATCTGCATAGGGCCTATATCCAGAGGCACTGCCTTAATCAAACTATTTTATTAGCTCCTCAGAAGCCTCCCTCACCCTTGCAGACGGGTCTGTGGTCGCTCCAAGCGGCAAAGACTTCAGCTACGCGCTGGCAGGTAATCGTTTTGGAGCCCTGCAGCACATGGTCTTCATCACAGGTAAATTGAGCAGTTGCTCCGATGCTGAGAAGTTAACAAACATCATTAATATCTGAAAAAGCAATCAATTACCCAAAAATGACTCCTGATGAAGTATCAGATTCATCATTTTTTTCACGTCATTCATTGCAGGCTTATATTGCACTGTGCATCAGTTTTAAATTCAACAGGCAGAAATGTAATTGTATTCACGTTATTAACTATTGTCTTTATGTCCCTACTACAAATAAGAAAACAAAGACAGCCTTTAACACAGTAAGCTTTTTTGGGGGGATATGAACTGATAAAAACATCAAATATGTTTCTATACAAATGCTATACTAAAAACAATTTGCAAATGAAAGATTAAAGATTCAAGCGGAGAGTGATCTTAGACATAACAGGGGTCCTATATGAATCAGGTATGACACTGGAAATTTGACAGTGACGGAATCAAGACAAAGGTTATAGAGACTGATAACGGTGGTAAACACTGGGATTTCGTGCACATCACGTTTGTTTTGACTCAACCAAACATGACAGTAATTCTTGGAATCCACTTTAAGTCATATTGAAATAGCAGAAGTGAAATAATTAAACTGGATAGAGAGCATGTTGACTCACTGCTAAACTCACCTCTACACAAATCTGAGCTCTGTCATTTCAGCTGTTAAAGCGCTAGCTCACCTGAAGTCTGAGCCGATCCGTTTGCCATTCTCTGGCTCCCCTGGGTCAGGGCAGTAATTAGACACCTGTTTGATTCCTCCTTCATTCACTGAGTGAGAGAGAAGAACCAATAACGCTGTGAGAGACACACTTTAACTGTCAAAGCTCTGTACTTTCAGAAAACACCCATTACAGTGAAAGCCCTCGAACAGTAGATACCTCTGACTGTTTGAATGTTAAGTAGATATGTTTGGTAACACAATTTTGGTCTACGAATCACAGAGTTACTCTAAATGACCTCATCGCTCAATGTCAGAGACCTTCATCTGCCAGTTACTTGGCAGCGCTGTTGTGAATACACACTCGTTTTTTTGTGATATCAGAGTGTGTGCCAAGGGTAAATGAAACTCTCTTACCTGGGCTAGACAAAATATAGGGAAATACATCTGAGCCCAACAGGTAGACAAGTAGATTAAATAACCCTCACCTATCAATTGCAGGAGTCACAATGATCACTGAGTGATTCCATACATAATAATACCTTAAATACACGACATCAAGCCTCGTAGATATATTTCAACACTGAGTGCAGCTGTTAGTATTGTAGGAATGTAGAGAGCTAGCTTAGAAGAAAGAAAATAGTTAAGTGTTTTCCTGTTCTCTGACTTTTAACGAGCTCACTTCTTCCTCACAAAATGATGTGTAAATCAAAGACCACATGCACTGCAAATAAAAAATCATGAAACATGTAGTACCTTAATTAATGTTAAGATCATGTGTAACATTTGCAGTAAGACATCAACCCCCACACACAAAGACCCTCCTGTCGTAATGCAAGAAGCTCTGCCGGCACGCATTCTCTTCTCTGGCTTCTTACAGGAAGTTCATTAGCTTTGAAGTTAATTGTTGCGGGTTATAATACAGTTATGGGTTCAATTATATGCAATGAATCCACAAGGCATATGAAGCATCTCTTCATAGACTTTTAAATGATATACAGTATTGTCTTGTAAGCAGAAAAGACCACAGCCCTCTGCATTATTCATGTCTCCATGCATTACCGAATCTATGACACATAAGGTAATAAAGATTACTACCTGTTATCATTGAAGTGTTTAGCACACTGTAAGAATTGTGCTCCAGATTTATGTTAATGGTACAGCTCTGCAACCAATTAGAATGCATTCACTTCAGTCTGAAGTGTACACAAATCATCTGACAAGTGAGTGGTCATTCAACCTTGACTGCTGCTGTGTGTGTAGATCACACAGCACATAAACATAAGTCAGTCTGATGTGCTGCTTAAATCATACAGAGTGAGTTAGAGGTGATTTTAACCGACTGAAAATGATCAAATTTAGCATATTGTTGCAATACACACAACTTGATTTTACCTAGCTAAGTTCTTCTATGTCGGGACAAAGTCCAGGACAGCATGGGAAGTAGGTAATCGGAAAGAAAAAGAGACTGCACTTCTGCAAAATCTAGTACTGTAGCTTAATTCTTCAACCAAATGATGCAGCAAAAAAAGAGACAAGAAAGAAACATAGACCCAGAACGCAACTCTACATCAACAAAACAAAACAAAACAAAAATAACAATGAAAACAGTTGCATAAGAAAAATAAAAAGACTTACTCAAAGACAGTTTGTTAGTGTTGTCCTTTCCTGGTAATAATTTTACCCCTCTGGATTTAAGCTCTCCAGAGCTTTTCACTGGTCGAGAGCAATAGAAAGAGTTCATTAGATAAAAGAAGTTACAGTATTAGATGCGAGAAGATACAGTACAAATGTTTCTTTCACTATGAACAGCATCAAAATTTAATCGCTGCTGGTGTGCACTCTTTAAAAAGAAAAAGTCTTAAGGCCCTGATGCATTCCAAAGGGTTGCCCTGACAATTCCATAAAAATACATGAATTTCGTCCTCTTCTTATTTTTGTCACATAAGTCAGACAAATTAAACAGGATGAAAACTGATTGGCGAGAGCAGTTTTTACAGTTATAGCCTGTAGAAGAAAGAACCATGCAGAACAAAGGAGCAGCCCAAGGACTGCAAAGCTATATCTTAAGATTAATTAAACACAGCAGGGGCCAGATTGCACACAAAAGCCAGGTGATGCAAACGGCTGTCATAATTTTGAAGCATCAACAGAACAGCCAAAAGCAACGAATGATGTATCAAGCAAAAACAAGGCTATTTTAATTTGAAAACACTGGGATGGTGCCTCTTCCTCAAACTTGTGGGTCAAATGGTTAATTTAATCTCTTTTAAATGCGATAAGGATGTAAATCTAATTAGTTATTGGTAATTTATTTAGTGACTAGTTGGGGTAAGGACAGCTCTAGGCTGAAAAGAGTGTTGTGAAATAATAACCCCTCCGTGCCTGTCTTTGTTTAGCAAATATCTGCCCTTCCCATCATAAATTACATGCATTAAAAGAGGTTTTACCACTGCACAACAATGAACTGTAATAGATGAGAAAAGCGATGCACTGATTTGATGTCTATTCACAGTGAAGTTGCAGGTTTCATACCTGGGTCAGGGCCAAGCTATAAGCTTCTGTGGTGTAGTATATGCAGCACATACTCTGACTTTAGAGTCATGCCAAAGAACAATGTCAGTTTAATGGATTATTGGGCTGCGCGGGTGGAGTTTTTGTAAAGAGGGGGAAGTACATACAGTATTATCTCTCAAATTTTGATTAACATGGCTGTTTGAAGTCAGTGGTTTGAAGCAGAAAAAGCCTTCATGCCCTCTACAGAGGGGGCATTAATCAAACTGTTTAATATTCAGTTAACAAAGATCAAAAACATGTTTTGTAATTACAGTTTGTTTTTCCTATGATGATGCCTTTTTGTTCAAGGAGGGAGGCCCTCTATTATGACGTGCAAATGAAGTAAACATGTCTTACCTTGATATTGAGCCCTGAAGCCTTTGTGGCGATGGTTGCTCTCTGTCACAAAATGCAGCCGTAGCCAGTTTTTGTTGCTGATGATTGGTGCTGGAATATTCATCCCAGTTAGCCTGAGTGCAAAGTGTCACAAATAAAAGAAAACGCATGTCATCTGTTTTAACTCTAATTCAACTACATGGATTTTTAGGTCCTAGCAATATTGTCTCACCATAATCACCTAACAAAGAGGAAAGACAGACACTTGAGTGCATTGAAGAATAATTGGAGACCTTGGAGAAAATCATTAGCAACTATAAAGATAGATTCAGTTATGTCAGGCCTGAAAAGAAAACAGTGTTCTAAAAACAAGGACCAGCCTGGTAAACAAGTTAAAGGAGAGAGATTATACATCCATCACATGGCTGCAAGGGGACCAGGATAAAAAGGATCAATAAAAGAAAAGAATCCAGAATATGAGATCAAACATTTTCTCTAAAGAATATCTGTCATTTTTTGGAGAGAGAAAATTGCAATATTGAGAATACCCCAAAAATACAACAGGTGAGTCTTTTTGAAATATGACTTTTGTCAATAAAGCGTTAAGTCTAGAAAATTACTTGATTTACTTTAATACTGCAGATTCTTGTTTGATTGCTCTTGCAGTATGTACAAATGAGTGTATGTGTGTGTGTAAGTGTGTGTGGGAGGGAGGGAAACAGAGAGAGATTGTGTGGTTTTTTTACCTATGAGCACACGTGCCAGTGTATGTGCAGTTGCCTCTATTTAACGTTGCCCGTGTGCCATGAGTCTCTGCATGTCCTGACTTCATCCATCTTACACACTGTGTCCGTGTTTTAGCTCTGAACTTTTATTCAGCGTGTGGCCGCAGCATCGGGGACACTATAATCGTACAGATTTTAAGCTGCCATGGGTCTTCTCATTTGTCCGGCTCACCAGCTCAGGCTTTTATCTATTTCCTTGCAATCCCTGCACCGCGCCCTGACACACCACAGTCAATGGCGCACAATGCCATTCTAGCTATTAAAAGGAGGCTTGGGACAGGCTGAAAAAGAGCTTGGTGCAGTTGTGTCCTGTGTTCCCAAATTGGCTCAGCAGATAAAAAACAATGTGTTAACTTGTTATTTTGCCTGTGTGTATGTGCCTGCACCCATTCATGTCTGTGTTAATGTGTATTTAGGAGTGTGAGAAGCTGTGTTTAAGGTTTGTTTTTCTATGTGATTTCTTTGGCATTTACTGCAAAGCAGCGTAGGGGGCACACAGGCAAAAGCCAAATGAAAGAAAGAAACTCGGCAGTGAAAGAAACAGAAATGGACAGTGATGAAAATAAATAGGAGGAGAGTCACTTTTTCCCTTGGTGACCATTGCATAATGAAATCAGAAATACATTAGCATGTCTACCTGACATTTGATTTCTTGTTATTTTGATTACACCACAGATTATAAAGTGTTTTATTTTTAACTGATTGGCAACCTAAATGTGATTTTTAACCACTGGTATTTTTAATTTAAAATATTCATCACAAGGGGAGATGGTGGCAGCTCCAAGCGAAAAGTTAACAGGTAATTGATTTTCACACAAAAGTTGACCTTTTTGTCTCATTGTGTCATTGATAAAATGCTAATGGCACCGAGATACGAGCAGAATGAAAAATAGCAGCCTTCAGGTAGCTATCTGAAGAAACTGCCTCCATGTTTCCTGTAGTGGAAGCTGCAAATTTTACCAAATAGTCCAAAAGACAATGGATAGTGACAGTAAAGCTGTACCCATCCAGAAGTTGCACAGATGCTCGAGGCAGCACAGGAGTGATGTTACAAATTTAAGCCCAGCAGACGTGAATATACTGTTGTCACAACAGCAAAGTATGGCAGAGAAAGTGAAACATGATCCGCCATCAACAGTAAATAAGGCTTAATGTCACCTTAAGGAGGACTTACTCCAATGGGTACATTATGCATGGTAAACCATTCAATTAATTTATATAATAATAGTCTGCAAAAAAAAATAAATAAATAACGTGCAATGCATTGTAACACCATTTTCTAGGATTCCTCATACGCAGAGAGGAAACACTCCCTCACCACTCCCTCCAGCTGCTGTGTCCTCAGTAAGCACAGATGGCCAAGTAAACATGAATGTGCTCATACGCTGGAAGCTGGCAGAGAGAGAAGACTTACAAGATCTAATGTGACTTTAGAAATTGATGACCTGCGTGTCAAAACCTTCTTATGCTTTCTTTGATGAAGATATCAATTATGGTATGTATTTGCACGCTAAACTGATAAGGATATCACACCAGACAGTATGTTCTATCACTGCCAACAGAAATTTACTTGCATTAGATTATTTCTTTTATGTTTTATTGTTTCTCAAGCTGTCCTTAAAAGTTCAGATTGTGATGAAAGTTTTAACAGCAGCCAAATGGTTATGCAAAATAATTTAGGGTTACTTCACAAAACTTGCTCTTCACTAATATATATCAATGTCACTGTCATAAAAACAAACAAACAAACAAACAAAGAAATTACTTGTGGAAAGTGGGCTGCCAAGTCTCTTTAAAACAGATAAAACAAGAGTGCGCTGTCTGCTGTTTTCTTAATGTATCTAATTCAGTGCATTTTGAGTGACAACAGATGAGAAAGTCCAATTGGAAAAATGGATTCCTCAAATAATGTGCTGCCATTCTATCTCTGCTCTCTTATTCAGGCTGTCTATTTGTTCTTTCATAGATATGCATTAAAGCTTTCCAGTCATTATGTCTTGGCATGAGTGCTGTGTTTTTGTGCTTGTTTTCATCCGAGTTTTAGCATGCTTCATACCATCGATTTGGGGCATCTCAAGGACTAATTGTAGATTCTGACACGGGCTTGTGAGGCACATTAGAGAGTTCTCATGAGGTCGTCTGTGTAAAATGTTCCTGATTTGATAGGATGAAGGGTTAAAGGGAGCACGGCAATCTCATCAAAATGCCGACGTAACGAGTCCCAATAGGGACAGGTACCGTGGCCAAATGTGTGGCCTTGGGGGCAGACTGATAAGATGAAATCTCTTGTGTCTCTACTTAGTTTCACAGTCCAGTTATACGTAGGTGCACCCCAGATAATGAGCGATCAATTCAGAATTGTAGAAAGATAGGGCCAGGTGATTTTGTCTTTTCCTTTCACACATATTCTATAAATTCTGACAAGAGGGAGTACTTGTAAGAATATTTTCCGTGATAATGAAGAAGCCGTCACTCTCTATCCCTCCTCAAGTTACTTCCTCATCAGAGACTGTTCAGGAGATGCACTTATACAGCTTGGTGCCTGCCTGCCAGTGGACTGGCTCCTGAGAACAGTGAGACAGTCACTGTAGCTGTAAATTGAATCTAATACACATGGTAATTTAACCAAAGTTGGTAATTTAGCTGCAGGGCACCTCTTGCTCTCAACCTGCTTTGAATATTGTAATCTTCTTCTGACAACAATTTAGCCACTCTGCTTGAATAGGATTGTTCATATTAGTGAACTTGGCATAATATTGCCACATTGCTTGCAAAATAGCAATCGATTTTTAAGTTTCAGCTTCCCTTGTTCATTTACAACACTCAGAGATGATGCCGTATATCAGAAAAATCTGCAAAGACACTGAATGATGGGAAGGTAGACAAGGGATCAAAGGTATGAAAACATATTAATAGCATTTACTCGACAAAATTCACAGTATAAAAGCACAAAATATAACCAATATCAGCAAAGCCTATAAGGACTTCTGTTTTCTGTCCATATCTGAAATAATGAGTGACGTGTAATCTTCAGCTTGTTGTATTTGCCCTTTGTGAACAGGGCTGTACAATCATATTAAAGGTCAGAAGAATAACAAAGAACTGTTTTCCTTGGTCTACCCAGATTCCAATGTTGGCTTTTGCCAAAGGAAACAGAGATTTTTCTTGTCTATTTTCACAGTGATGGATGTGTAGCCTCACATCAACCTTCCCCAGCATGACAACGATGGAATCAATAAACTCATTTGCAGAGATCTGATAGAAATCTTCAATTGATAGAAGGATAAAAACTGCTAAGAGGTGTCAGAAAAACATATCTGTTGCCCTATAGTAGTGGATTTTGTGAACTCTTATGCTTTTAGTATTAGTCATCATCTTTCATTCAGTTTTAGAAAATTGGTTGGAAAAATTGGGCGATTCAAAATATTATTACACTTCCCATTTTAAAACCACTATTTCATATGTCAGAATTAATATTTATACTATTTCATTACACACATTTTTGCTGAATATGTGTTTTGATCCCATTTATTTTATTGAGAATCAATTTCTGCAAACTGTACAGTCTTGTGATTATTTTGCAGTTCTTCCCCTCCAGCACTGAAGTTTAATTATTCTGTCAGGGATCAAGGTTTCTTAATTTCCACCTTCTTTCAACAATTTCTATTTTCAATCATGTTTTTCACTAGATAACAACCAATACGACCACAGGTTTAGGGAGGATAACAGGTTGGGTCACAGTTTAAGTCTATTTGCCTGAAAAAGGCTAAGAGATGTTAAATCCTCACTGACTTTGAGGTTCCAGGCTGTCAATCATCGTTAAGCAGCTCAAAACCTCAGGGGTAAATTGACAGTTTGCTCGTCTCTGCCTGCAGCTGATGTTATATGTTAGGATGCTTGAAAGTTTAGCTGTCCAATGGCCTTGTACGCAGTCCAAGACACTCATAAAAAGAGAGGGAGCGAGAGCAATGAATTTTATGGGCATGAGAGAATTGCTCGCTCTGAATCGTGTTTGTTTTCTCGTCTGTTTGTTTACCTGGTCGAGTTGGAGCCATCTCTCTAAAATTCTGGCCCCACTGCACTCAAGCTCACTGAGTCCCTCTTGGATTGTAGCGGCTTAAAACGAGAACTGTGTCTGACAGCCACTGATATTTGGTGACACACAATAACATCATCTTGGAGTTTCAAAGCATTCAGGTGATGCACAGTGACTGCTCAGCACACACTTAAGTAAAAGGTTCCCAAAAAAGTGCTACCAGTTCGACTACCTGTTGTACTTGGTAATAAAAATAAAACCTGTCTTTTTAACATCTCATGGACAAACATGGACATTCATTTAATTTCATTTGTAGGACATCATCTATTTACAATGTTTAAATTATTTAAAAGGAACATTAAAATATATTTTCACATTTTTTAAAAAATGGATAAGTAAAACAACTTATAAGAAACCGGCTAATGGAAACTATTAATACCATAGTCAAGCATCATACAATTTGAAAGGCATTTATAGATGCTTTACAGAAAGTTACCTTTTTGGTTTTGCTTGTCAATTGCCTTTAGGTTTTAAATACAGTATGTGACTGTGCAATATCAAGTGCAAGAGCCTATTTGCTTTCTTCCAGGTTGAAACTACTTTGTCCATTTAGTGTTTGAAAGGTGTTTAAAGTAATAGTCTCTCCAGTGTGTGAAGATAGTTTATGACCGGGGCAATAATTAAAAAAGTCATAAAAGGTATGTAAATAATTAAACACTAAGTCCCATTTTCCTTAAATCCTAAAAGCACAGAACACAAGATAATGCAGAGTAGTTGCCACTAGCGCTTAAAGGGATTGAAACTAAGAGGCATTTCTGTCATCGAAAGAGTTAATTTTGGCTCTTTTATACCTCAGAGAAGAGGGTTACCTGATGGTCTGTCAAAACAAATCAGCGTCATCCCATTTCAGCTCCCTGTCACACTCTCTTTAGCTACATCAACCTACAATACTTAGCAGTCATCACCACACTCAAAGCACCTCTCCTTTTGACTCTGTGTCTCTCACTGACACAGTGTCTGCCTCTCCCTCTCTCTCTGACTCCGGATGACAACTCTGAGGGACAACAAAGCTCGTAGCTCTGTCACTGATTGGAGTGAGTTTCAGCCAATTATAATTAATGCCTGGCAGCATTGCAAAACCCTGGCAGATGATCCCATTCATGTTGGAGGCAGAAGAGACGGATGACCTGAACCTTAAGGTTAGGGGTCAAACCCTTTTCATCTATCCAGGTTTCAGTCTGGAGTAAGGCTGGGACGATATGTTTATCTCCAAATTTGATGATATCAAGACACGTTGGTGCAAAAAATGTCATCTGTTTCTTAAATATTGGGATTTTAAGTATTTTAATTCTATAGAATTCTACAGACCGTATGTCAGAAGTCATATTTCTAAAAACAAAGCACATTACTGGTCATTAGTCTAGTGTTATTTCAACAACATTATTGCTGTACTGCACGAGCGCCAAATGTAATACACTTTGAGGTAAGCTGTAACATTTAACTGTTACTGCCAATCAAACCAGTGCCATAGAACAGAATACATACGCTGTGATGTTTGTCTACAAAAAAAAGCTTAGTTTACAAACTGCACAAAGTGCAAATGTAAGACACCAACATCCTGTACAAATGAAGCTGAACTTGTAAACCATATTGCCAAAAAATGGACTTGCCTGAATATAAAAGTTGTAAATAAAATATGCAACAAAAGAGAGAAAAAAATTAAAAAATTAAAGCCAAGTGCCACATTTAAATACTCCTGATAATCAAGTGAGTCCTATAAGAATAACAAAATCTCTCACTCACTTCGGGCATGTAATGTCTCCACATCATGGTGACTGTATTTTTAAATTAGTCGGGAATTTTGAGTTAAAGTTTTGACCCTTGTGGTTTAAGTAGGTGGTCATTGTAGTTGTTTAAGCTACAGATTGCAAGTAGTGTTAAAAATGTAAAGTCAGCAGCTACTTGCTTCGCAGAGCATAGAAAATGAATGCCTGTAAGTGTGAGCACACAAGATGTTTTATGTTAACAACCTAAAGTAAAGTGGACCGTTTGTTAAGATAATATTATTGCTGTCCCGATTTTAATTTCTTTTGATGCTTTAATGGTAGTTCCTATAATGTGGTATTAATTTCCATTATGTGTTATTCATTGAATATATTTCAGGAATCAAAGATATTCCTCACACAACCCCCATGAAAATTCATTAAAGGTACATTTGCATGCAAGTCAACCGGCTTTTCTTCTTGAGTTTCCAATGTATGCAATTGATTAGAAATTGCTGCTCCATGTACATCTTTATAAAATATTTCATGGTTATGCTCAACCATACATGGTGTGCCTTTGTTCTTTTGCACCAAGCATGCTCTAAGATCTCAGCAGGCAGACATCCTTGTTATCCTGAGAAGAACTAAGATGAAATCTGGAGGCAATACAGCTTTGTCTTACCAAGTCCCACTCCTCTTTGGAATAAAGTTACAGCTGGTGTTACAATATTCAGCTTGCAGGTGATCAATGAATGTAGAGCAAAAGATAATTAATCCTTTCTTTGAGTGCCTTTTTACTTTTGTTCTGATTAAATATACAGTACTCCGGTACCTACAGTACAGAAGTCACTCTGATATTTACTACTTCCTTTACTGAAACTTTCACGTCAATCAAAACTGATTTCATATATATGAAACACACTAACTGTGATAAAAGCGCTAGCAACTCTGGATCTCTAACTTTGTTTCTGGCCTACATTTGGTTTGGCAGTCCTATATTCAGAGTTTAGGCCATGATTTAACTGTTTGCAATAGCACAAAAAGGTCCTTTTCTGAGAGAATTTAGGACACGCAACCTTTACGCCAGTGAGTCAAATCACTTTCAGAAACCAAACCTGCATCTGCAATTACGCAACCTCATTTCACACACTTCACAAACACCCACTATTAACACCTTGTCAACACCATATAACACATGTTCCAAACACACATACACTCCTTCTGCCACAGTCAAAATCTCAATGTAATAGCTGCATGCACGTCTGGTGAATTAAGTCACATTCTTGCTGTCCCTCACAGCTCAACTCACCAGATGGTTGGTGGTTCGGATCCCTCGACTTCCAGATAATCTGACTTCTCCTCCATCTGAAATTCAGTGAAAACCAGGGAGATAGTGTCCCCTGGATCTGCCAGGATGGTCCACTTACACTCCCCACTGCTGCCAAGGCCTCCAGCACCTCCACCTCCCCCAGCGCCAGGGGATTCACCGCTGGGGAAATCAAAGCTGGAGATGATCCCGCTGGAGCCCCTCAGGGTGCCACCGCACGTGTCCTCCGCTGTCAGTCACCAGAGAGAAAAGGGGAGAGAGGAGGACAGACACACGATCTCTGGGTTATTTCAAAGCTATTACTCAAAGTTCAGCATGGGGTAAAAAGTGGCTTCAGGCGTAAAACATCTGTACCTGTCCCTTCAAATAAATGCATAGCTGAAGAAGACCAATGTGGAAGCCAATGTTTGAGCAGCACATTTTGCTTTTTCGCACATCCACAGGTTGCTAAGGTCAGTATCTGGAGTTAATTTCAGCCTAATTATAGGCTTGCTAACAACATGAAATGTGAGATTATAAGGTTGCTTGTGTTTTCTTCACACTGGCAAGAATTATGGAGCATTTACAGAAGTGACAATGAGCAGAACTATTTACCAATTAATTCGCACTAATTCTGCCGCCTATCAGTGCAGTTTCTATGTGGGAGGAAAATCCTAACAATCTCTGTTATGCTCCTTCTTTCTCTTTGCCCTCATCCTCCCTCTATCTGAGAGTCAGTAATTCATCACTGTGTCATCTTGATGTTTCAGGAAACAAACAAATTTCGATAAACACGCTCATAATGCTGTGAATTTGTATATTTTTTTGCCTAATGCAGGGAGCATGACACGTCAGTTGAATGTTAATGCACTCTAGCATAACAGAGGGTTGCTCTCTTTCACTCCTTGTGCCTTTTCCCTTCTCTCCTCTACCTTGTCTCATATCTCCCTCTCTCTGTCTCTCTCTCTCCATCCCTCTTTCTTCGAGCTCTCTCAGATCTTTCTACTATTACTCACACCCACCCTTCCATCCCTGTATCTGCTTTTTTTCTCCCCAAAGAATTCTAATGATGGCAGGGCTTTCACAGTTTTCACATCATTTAAGACTAATATGTGACACTCAGCTGTGCCAGCTGAAACCTTTGATGGCTTAGTGCTCCACTCAGGGCTGTCAGAGCTGCCAGCCTTGGAACATTCCTGTATGCTACATTACTCGATTGGTCAAGGAACAAGGAAGCAGATGTATGAAATTCAAAAGACGATAAAGAAAAAAGGAAAGAGATTGGAGAGTAGGGGCTTCTAGTTAGCTTGATCCATGTCCTTTGACACATTAGCTGAAGCAAAGCAATTGATCAAAGTCTTTTTTCCTTCTTTCTTTCCTTCTTTTTTTTAAATGTGGAGATGGCATTGATACTGTGCAAAACATCAATGATGTCCACACATATATGATTAATATCAAGGGCAGATTCTCATTTGCAGACTACAGCAAGGGCAGGCTTTCATTTGTTCAATGTCTGCACCCTTGTAATAACAAAAGCATGTGAAGACCTGGGTTCTTTCTGGTTTGATTCATCACACTCTCCATCATACAAAACCCATACTGAATGATGAATTTTATATCACCTCAATGCATTTAGAATGACATTCTAAAGAGTGCCGGGTAGATTTGTAGAGTAATTGGCTATAGGCAGAAATTAAACTGATATTAAAGTGCTGTGAGTCTGACCAAAGGAGCCATATCACTTCTTAACCTTGATAACAGACAGGAGGGCAGTTTAAAGTGCCTCATGGCCATCAAAGCAAAGACAGCAAGTGAGAAGTGGTGGAGAAGTGCTAGAAAATGAGAGAGGAGTGAGTGTAGGGAAAGAGAAAAAACACAAAAAGAATATGTACAACAAGAGGGGAGAAAGTCAGAAGCAAGAGAAAAAGACAAAATGAAAGATTAAAAACTGGAATTTTATAAGTAACAAAGGCTGAGAAGAGAGATAAGATCAACAAAAAATGAAAATAAATATCATGTCAGAATTTATTGAATAGAATTCCATTTTGCATATGAAATGGTTAAAATAATTAGTTTTCTAAGCAGTGTTAAATGGTTTCAATATTGATTTTAATTATTTATAATGGTATTAAATAAGCATTTAAACTTTGATGAGAGTTAAAACTTCCTCCACTCTTATCAGTAGGTGCTCCTATCAAGCTATCACAGTTTTTTATTCTTCTATGCCAGAAAAATTACCTCCTAATATTACCTTGTAATATTTGTAATATTACCTTGTAATATTTTCTGATCATAATTTTTTAACGTTATTGTAGGGCAGTGACAAGGAATCGGGTGCCACTGTGATTAAGGTCTGATAAGGATAATGTTTTAAGTTACCTACCAATCAACCCAACCAAGGAACCATTTCCTTCAGAGAATGGCCACTTGACAATTACAACCAACATTTCAAAAGGCAGTAGTACACTTACTGTTCAGTTACAACGATCAAACAGTTTGCTGGTAAATTTGAATGCTGTTAAGTTAACAGTCATAAAAAATCTCAACAATTTTATTTGGATCCAAACAAAGGTAAGTTGAAAACACAGTGCAGGTTTCAGACTAAAACAGAATGGTAACACATCGTACTATGTTTTATTAATGCATCCATCTGTATCAGCTAGTGTTTTATCTGATCCAGCCAGAAAGGCTCCTCAAAGCTAATGTTTGGTCTGATCAATAACTGCCAGGGATGCTTGGGCTAGTGTAGCTGCAATGTTACTATTTTTTAGCAAAGATGATGATTTTTCCACACAGACAAACCACTGTTTTAATTTGATCCATAGCTTGTCCAAGTAAAATTGGATAACTGGTTGTGCATGCTGCAAGGTTTGTAGTGCTAACTGTGTATACGGGTGTTTATGCTTCTAAGGCAAGGTCCAAGAAGGTAAATTGTATCTGAAACTTCATAGGAAACCTTCCTTATTTACGAAAAGTCTATTGAACAGAATCTGGTAGAGAAGAGTCTTTTGCTCAAACAGTACTACTGCCACAAGGAACAGTCCAAGGGTTATGTTATTTGAAAAAAAAAAAAAAATATTGTGTAAAAAACAGAGTATGTGTGATCACTGTTAACCACATGCACAAATATTACAAATACTAAGCTATGCTATCTGTCTAACAACTCCGACTGCGTCAATAAACTAGACTGTAAAAGATTAGCAGCCACACAAAAGGCATGAATGTCTGACAAGGTCATTCAATGACATTCTAGCAAAGAAGCCAAACTGAATTCTCTCTATCATTCAAACTCATGTTTACTATCAAAACAAGATGGACCAATCCTACTAGTTATGTAGAAGTTGAGCTTTGGACCTCATCATTTTAAATATGTGTCGAGATTTTTATGAGCTCACTCTGAACACTGCGGCAGTGATTTATAGTACAGTGCCACACAATTAAGGCACTGAAACACCAAAAAAGTTAAGCTGGTTTATTAATTATTCATTGTGTCGGACGGTCAAATTATTATGAAGACCTTTTCTTAAGGATTTGACTGAGCTTCATGGATTCCTGTGGGGACACTGGGAAACTTTACCAAAACGCAATGCACAGCCCCTGACTGCTGAAGGAATCAAACTCATACAGTGACAGGATCTGAGTTTAAAGCAACAAAATTTTCAATAGCTTGTGATTTAAAATAGCTGAAAAATCTTTACAAGCCAACAATATAATACAAGTTCAACTTAATATGCAATAGTTACATAAAAAGTCTGATGAGAAAAAAAGATGCTATAAATCTTAAGGTCATTGCTCTAACTTCTTCATAAAACTCCCCTTAAGTGCTCTGAATGTATAGGAAGCAGTATATGAATTGCAATTGCATTTACAGAAGAAAACATCAGCACTTTCAATTTGTTAAATGTGAAAGGAATAAAACTAGTATAATTATCCAGGAATCTGCAGGGTATCTGTTCGGGCCCAGAGGCATTGTATGATGAAACTTGAACAAAAAATCAATCAAATATCAACACACAGCAGTAAGGCTCAGTACTCTAGATAAGAATGTATTAAGTTAGGCCTTAATGTGCAAGCAGAGAGCAGGCAGACACAGCAGGCGGCCATCCAGTACTGTTTACGTTCTAAGTTATGACTGGAGGGCACACAGGACAATGCTGCCACTGAGGCAAATGATTTCACTAACATTAGTGATCTTGGACACAAAAATATGATTTTCTCTGAAGTGGTTTCCATGATAGACAGGTTCTCTGACTACTATATACCATTTAACTTAAGTAGTGGCAGCATAAAGCCATAGGTAAAACTACAGAACAGGTCCCGAAGGTACTGTTGTATGTAGACTGAAAATAGCAGACATGGCTTTGGTAACTGCCTGTTGTCTGATATTTCAAAACAGACATTTTGGAAAAATTTAAAAAGCTGCATGTCCCTTTTTTGGTTGAGTGCTATGGATTAATCACTAATATTTCAGAACAGGGCTTCCTTGATTGCATTAGATAGATTTAAATAACCACTTTTATTGATAATTACCTCACCAATAATTCATTATTTTCTTTACAGTTATAGCCAATTAAAATGCACAAAAATGGGTGGATGCTAGGGAGCAATTCATCATTGTAAAGACTACTACAACAAGTTTTTTTTAGCTGTTTCTTTGAAAAGCAACCTTGCACGGTACTGTAAATCACAAACTAGCAAACTGCTGTCTGAGGCTCTAAAACTGCTCTGCAGCTTGAGAATTTTAAAGGCATCAACTGGATAATGCCTTACAGGTTCCATATATTCACATATACTGTTTCATCGGGATACACGGCAGTATTTCAGCTACAGTTTGCCAGCGAGGTTTAGTGACATAAAAGAGACACTGAATGCTTTGCAACGTGCTCCTTAGCAAATCATTAGAGCATGCTCTGGGTTTTAAGATTAGAAAAGATCTGTCTCTGTTAAAAATGGTGGCAGTAAAAAAAAGAAAAGAAAGAAAGAGAAAAAAAGATGATGGTGAGGATTAGGACTGCTTTGGCTGAGCTCATTTACATCCCCAGCATCAGCAATCTAATGCTACTTGAGGAGGGATTAAGCCTCTCCCCTTGACTTTGATCAGATATACAACACTTGTCTTTCTACTTAGAAATATTCACCCCCGAGGATAGTATGAAATGAACTTGTATATAATTTTCTACACTACCTCAGGTTTTTCCTTTGTAATAATCCCTGTGTTAATGCAAAGGCAGTTACTATCCTATGTCTACAGTAAGTCCCTCATTTGCTCAGCTGCAAGTCCTGTTAAACATTGATAGGCTTGATAGTAAAAGGATCCCTAATGGGCACAGAGATGCAATTTATATCCCACCATCCCTACAGCTCAGGGTCATATTTTTATAGTGACCATCTCTCTGCAATTTCAGATTCTGAATGATTTATGAGAGATGAGAAATTCATTGTGCCATAATGCACCCCTGCGCCAATAACAATGTTAAACAGTAAGGTTCTTTTTGTTCTCACAGAATTTATAATGATGATAATAGCACCATTCTATTAATTAATTAATTAATGATCAATGTGGTGGTTTCATGTTAGTAAAATATTTCTCAACCAAAACAACATATAAATGGTTGCCTATTATTATGCATTTTGTTGTTTATGTCTGGATTTCTGGCAGTTGCGGTGGTGAAGATTTTGCAGTATTGTTATATCAGTTATAAATGGACAACTCAGCATTCACTTGGACTTAAAAATCTTGCCATGGGCAAGTCAAATTTTCACGTTTATATTCTCAATTTGTGCAGCAGAGAGTTGAAAGGGCCTTTGCAGAGAGAGCTGTGTGCTTACTTTAGTCACATTACCAGATATGGAAATGTTTAAAAGCGGCAAGGTTTTTCTGTGGCCTAATTCTCTTTTTCTATTGGACAGCGGCTGGCAGCAAGAATGACAGTGTATCAATAGACCACATTCTCATGTTACCATGCTGTCCCTGTTTGCTGTCTCACTGCCTGGTTTAATGAACGACTAGAGACAATTTAGATGGAAGGAATTGAAATGGGCTCCTGGGAGGAGCAGTAGCATCTCACGAATGGAACAGCCATTAAATCTCCATCTTACTGCCTTTTTGCTTGAAGTTGAATCTCTGTTTTTATGTCAGTCTTCAGTCTTTGACTCCAAACTTATATCCTTCCTTCACTTATATCTAATTACCTCTCTTTATTTTTCTTAACTGTTCAGGCTCTAGGCCCTGTTTCACTCACAGGGACAGTGATGCAGGATGAATATACATTTATGGATCATCTGAGTGGGATAAAAAATTGTGTTATAATGGCTTCATACTAACTACAGCATGGCTATTTTATCATGGGAGTCTTATAAGTACAGTCACTTCAAGTTGTCTAAGCCATAAACCCTGCTTTTCTATATAACAGAGATGTATAAACATGATGGCTTAGCCTGAGTTGTTTAATAAGTATACAAAATAAGGGAAAAAAATACTGTGTTCCATCACCTCTATACTGACATCCATGTTTTGCTTCGAGGGTAAACACTGCAGTGACCACTTTTAATTACATTCAAGTTGACAACTCTGCCCAGCAAATAAACTTATATCTGATAATTTCATGGTTTAGTAATGATGTTTAATATCACTCAAATTTGGGTGCTGCAGCTTCATTACTTGCTTTCAAACACATTTGGATTGGAAACATGTATGTCTCCCGGCCCACTTCTCTTTCGTTCTTTTCTCCTCTATCCTCTCTGTGCTTTTTCAGCTGTATACACACAAACATTTGACAAACACTGAGGACTTTGGAAGTTGGACGTAGATGGAGTGGAGAACCGGGAGAAAGATGAAAGAGAGAGAAAGAGATAGCAACAAAAGGAGGTGACTGGTTGAAAGATTGAAGGGTTGGGAGACAGTGGGGGGTGGACGGTGGATTGGGGAGAGATTTTGTGTTGCTGTGTGTGAAACAATTGGTGATGAGCAGAAAGGGCAGGATCTCTGAGGAAATAAGATCAAAGGACCATCTGCCCACATACAGGAGCCGGGCCGGATTTAGACGAGAGAGAGAGGGAGAGACAGAGAGAGAGTGAGACAGTGAGCGAGAGAGAGAGCGAGAAAGAGACAGAGAGAGAGAGGGAGAGAGAGAGTGGCTCAAGCAGTGCCTGGGCCTGAAAAGAGTGATGTGTCTGGCCCATGGCAAAAGAGGCTAACACCATCCTTAAATAGAAAGGAACCCTCCATCTGCAGCTTTTTGTTCCCTTAGAGCTTGCCATTTCTCAAACATATGCAGAACCATTTTCTTTTTGCTGTGCCTTGCACTGTAGAATGAGTTGGCACCAGCAAATTTGCTCTACTGGCTTTGGGATTGCTCGGGATTGTATATTAAGGTCACTTTAGTATATAGTCTCCTCTGTCGTGATGACTTTGCACATCTCAGACCCACTAGTCTGCCAGCATTAAAACGCACTAATTTATTCAATTAAGAAAAGCAGTCATTCCTTTTTGTCATCTAAATGAAGGAAACATTAAGATGAATCTGCTAAAAAAAGACAAATGAAAATACACACAGACCTACTTCAAAAAGACTTTGGATTTTTAAATCATTGTAGTGTCAGCTCTTGAAGTTGGATGAGGCTATTTCAGTACAGAGCCATAAGAAAAACACAACAGCAGACTATTCTGTTAGATTGGAAGGAAATGATCTGTATACAGGAATGGCTTCCAATCCTTCTCCTAGCTAGCGTTTGCATAATGCTAGTTTATTTGTCCTTGCAGTACACTGTATGAAGTGTTGGCTCTGCCTAAAAATAATAACAAAAACAACTGTCAAGGTTTCTCCTGCCTTAAAATGAGACTACAGCAGCACTTGCTGATGGTGGTTTGGGGTAAAGGGAAGCTGACACAGCAACAGCAAAGGAAAAAGAATTATCAACCTGGAATAAATGCATCACAACTTTGGAAGTACACTCAAAGTTGTAGTAAGTGCTTAAATATCTTCACTTGAACAATGTGCTTGTGTTAAACAAATGCAGCTTAAGAAAGGTGCTGTAATGTCCAAATGGAGAATTACACAAGCTTGTTACACTGATTAAATCTAACTCGCCTTGCTAATTTGCTCCCATTGACTGTAGCTGCAAAACTTTTAAAGTTTATGTCACAATAACCTCGGTAAGTTAGCACTAACAGTATCTGGGCTGCCTCATCTAATTTTAACCTTATCGTGCTAAATACTCACACTCATTTCTTTGTACAAAGACTGTGGCATTCCTGACACATTACATATTACATGTACCACCTAAGTCCCTACCTGATGTGCACAGATCATCACAAACTACAGAAATCTTACCAGTAGTCCTTAATACATATGAAATTGATTGTTTGCATCTGTGTGCTGACAGGCCTCATCTAAGCACAGAAGGGGTAAACAGCATGGTATAGAGCACACTAGGCTCATCCATCAACCAGATGTCTCAAGGAAACCATCACTAAGCCATAGCATCTTCTTTGCTCTCCTTTAATTATATACTGTATGTGCATCATCTTTCAGGGTTCAATCCTGGGGCAACACAGTATTTGAGAATATTCAACAAAGACATTGAGAAAAAAGTGAAGTAAAAACCATTATAAAGCTCTATAAGTGTCAAAAAAGAAAATTTATAACACCTCAAGCAATGCAGCCCCCTGAAACTTTTGGAAATATCTTTATAATGTGAACTGATCTTGGCTATTTGTGTGCACTCATACTGTATATATTCATGACAGCTGTTTTTCAGTTTGTACTTTTTGGATAATTTAAAAGTCTGAACTGCCAAGTGTATGCTAAGTGAGACACTCATTTATAAGGGGAAAAAAACTTTAAACTGGTGGCTGAAGCTCATGCTCATACTGTACAGGGTGTGGAGACTTGTCCCACTGTTAGACATTTACACTGTGAAATCTAGAGCAATTTAAATGCTCCATAACCTCTTTATATATCCTCATATATCCTCCTTGTATCTTTAGCAATAGATTTTCACCAGTGGATACTTGAAACTAAAGATGCACATAATTGATGCTTATCTTCAGATTCATGGGTAGCGAGGTTAACAGTCCAAACAATCCATTTTATTTTCGGGTCACACAAAACTGTTGGCCATATTTGTGTACCGGCATTTCAGAGCTGTGAGGCAAAAGTAAGATAAAGGTCCATAGTAAATATTTACTTTCATAGAATCCAAGTGTGACTGAACTATGTGGCATTATCATTCCAGGTCTCCAGATTGTGGCCTCATAACAGACTTTATCTCTGTTTGACTTAATCTATGTGTTAAAGTAGCTGCTGGTCGTTCCCATGGACAAAAGTTCTGGAGTTGATTAGATGTCACTATGTAATTTTTTCCTAAAAGCTTTCAGATAGAAATAACAATAATAGACTTAGTTTGCCTTTAACTGCAAACTTTGTAGCTCATGCAACCTGAAGTTGCCACCCTTTTAATAGGAGAGGACATGAGCCCTGGCGGACTCCGCGCTCCTAGTCATTCCTAAAGTCAGGACACACACTCGTGGCGCGGCGTCTTATCAGTACTACGGCCCTCGTCTATGGAACAGCCTGCCAGAGGACCTCAGGGCCGCAGAGAATGTTCACGTTTTTAAGAGCAGGCTCAAGACACACCTTTTTAGCTTAGCTTTAGATTAAAATGTATTTTACTCATGACGTATTTATTTATTTTAGGCCTTCATTTTGTATTCATTTATGAGTTTTATTCTTTCCTATCTTAATTTTTAGTTATAATATTTTATATTTTAGTTCTTAGCTTTCATTCATATTTTAGTTTTTACTTATTTTTATTATTTTATCATTAGGATCTCCAGTGTTTCCTCTGGGGGAGCCCTCTGCACCAGGAGCGGTGGTCGGCTGTGGCTGCAGGGGTCTCATAGGTTGCTAGTGGAGGTTTGGTGTCTCTGCCTCATCTCTCCTCAGGGTCCTGAGTCGGTGTCCTATGGCTATGGTTGGCTCTCCTGGTGCAGACGCTCTGATGGCACTTTCTCGCTTTCTTGGCAGGTTCATCTGTACTCAGCCTCTCGTACTCAGCCGAATGACTACTATGGTGGTGTGTGCATATGTGCATGTTTGGGTATGAGTGAAACAGTGCATGTGTGTGTGTGGGTGAACTGTGGGGTGGTTGTGGGAGTGAGGAAATGATTTTAATTGTCTATGTTAAGCAAAGGTTGGGGGTGGGCGGTTGGGTTTGAGGGAATGTTTTCATTTGTCTCTGTAAAGCACTTTGAGTTACACATTGTGTATGAAAAGCGCTTTATATATAAAGTTTGATTTGATTTTATTTGATTTGGAGGGACTCTGACCTCAGCAAAGCAAAAAAAAAGAAAACAACTCATCAATTGTAGAGACATAAAATCAACAGAGAAAAATTATGCACATTTCAAAGCTGATGTGTCTTAATATCATATCCCCAAGAGTAAAAGAGTAGGTAAGATGAAGATGCAAAACTCTGGTAGACGGACTGTTACTGCTCCCGTTGTTGATGCATTTAAGCAACATATGGAGGCCATGAAAGCTCCAATCAACTTCTTCAACATGAGTAATTCTATCAAATTAGATTGCAAATAAATATATGGATCTAATGAGGACTTGTGCCAGACTGTAATACATCTGTGGTGGAGACAAGTCAACCAATCACACCACCATGAAGCTGTCAATCCTTAATATGCACTTAACCTAAAGCAACTCACTGAAATCAATGAAGGGAAGCCAAAACAAATCAATCACCTGCTCACTTAAAATTTCTTAAGGGGTAAATCATGTATTCCCTATGATATCTTACAGTCAAAATGCTCAAAAGGGAGAAAAAGCTGGCAGCAGTTAGTCCAACATGCAGTCAAAATGATGAGTAACTCATTTTCACCCTCACCTCTGCAGATTGGCACAGGGAAGTCCCACACTGCCACACTGGCTGCATTGGTCACACAGGTGAGCAGTGAGTGTCCGTCCAAGACATAGCCAGTGACGCATCGATAACGGATCTTGTCACCCACGCTGAACTGCGTTCCATTCAGTATCCCTTTGGGTGGAATCCCTGGGTTTC
The DNA here is from genome assembly GCA_029783805.1 of Acanthurus tennentii. NCBI lineage: Eukaryota > Metazoa > Chordata > Actinopteri > Acanthuriformes > Acanthuridae > Acanthurus > Acanthurus tennentii. The sequence continues at coordinate 18,544,772 of JAPZDZ010000025.1, read as the reverse complement.
CACACGAGCTGCTTCTCAGCTCTGAAAAATGAAAAAAAAGAGAAAGTTATGTTAGGAATTACAATGTGTAACTGTATAAAACATGCACCAATAGGTGTCCTTCATTTTGTTTCTAGTCATGGATATATAGCCTTCAAAATGTAATAATCACGGTTTTAATGATTTCTGTGTTAAACCCAACACTTTTGACTTCGCTGATAGAGCTTACATATACACTCAATAAGTAGCAAATGTCAGCAATGAATCTGAATTTAATCTCAGTGCTGCTCAGATGCTTTGATATGTCTGAAGAGCTGGTATAATAGAGGAAAGTACGGTATCTTATCCATGTCTTAATATTAAGAGTTTGATAAATAACATTTTTAGATGGATAGATGAAAGTGGCAATGAGTTGCGAAGAAAAAACTGTAAATCTGCACAAGAAAAGAAAAGAAAAAAATACAGTTATAAGATGGCAGGAGACATGAAAGAAGCCACAACAGCTGCAGAGTATAATAATTTTCCTGCACTCTTCTAAATAGCCGCTTTGCTCGATAGTAGGGGCAGAACTCAAATTATTTTCATAAATTCATGGGTGAAAAAATCCTCATTGCAAGAAACATTACAGCTCTGAATGTGCACTAGACTTTCAATTTTTGATGAGCACCTATTATCTGATACCCACTGCATGGCCTTATAACAGAAAAAAAATACCATTTAACAGGGATACTCGATATCCAGGAGAATGCTCAACCAACCTCTTGCACATTCCACCGTGTATTGACAAATGTCAATTAGACATCAAATGACTTCTGTTGACATAAATCTTTTTGCGTTACTTATATTACCTACAAAATTGGCACTCTTTGTTTTCATAGACAAACCATGTGTTGCTTAAACTCTAAACCTACAGTGGTCATGTATAGAACGACAACATTTTTTTAACTTAGTGTCTACTTCTTTACCCCATGGCACTTTTGTAATCACTACTTTCTTATTACTGTTCCTCCTGTGTGTATATCATTCGCTGTAATCATGTTACAAACTTTGACATTAAAAGGAAAGAAACTTCAAGTGAAAAAACAACCATAACAATGAAAAATGACATTACTTGTAAAAAAACGGCATTATAATTTTCAAATTTTCTGGCAGAAACATTTTTGATAATGGCACATTGAAGTCATATACTTTCCACAAGAAAGCAATTCCACAGAAATTACTAGCACCATCCTTATGCCCCTGACAGAGCCAAAGTGCTTTTGATCAATGGGCTCCTTGGCAAACTATTGAAAGAGAATTCTGATAAAGATCTACTGTAAGGTGTAATAAACAGGCCTGGTGGGCTGTTCAGTCCTGTGTTATGGGACTGAAAACAATCTTATAGTACATTTCTTTACTCCTTCGGACCACCAACACTCAATCTTTGTTAAAATTTCCCTGCACATGCAGAGTACAAGTCTTCATTTTAAGGTAACAATACATGACAATTAAATAATTGGTTTTCTTCTGCCCCAGCAGTTACATGTTACTATTTAAAGTAACTATTTATTCAAGGGGAAGGATTTGGTCTAAGTTCATGTCAGTGAATTTTAACATAGGGGCAAGGAACCTCCAGCCCAGGGGTCATTTATGGAGTGCAAAGTGCCTGATTTGGCCTACGTGGCAATTTAGAAACGCAAAAAAAATCTCTAGACATTTGCTTTTCCTGTGACAAAAGAAAACAATTTAAATACTGTTGTTAGACTAAGATGTCCTTTCCCAGGGGTATCTTAATGGTTTAATCTCTGTGCCCAAAAAACAGCTTACCCGAGATTTCTATCTAAATGACAATATTATTCAGGCAAGATTTTTATTTAGCAAGCTAATAGCTAAGAAGCTGCTGAAGCAAAATAAAATTGCTCTTAATTGTTATTTTGTCTGGAAGAATAATGAAGGGAAAACCAGTGGTGAAACTTTGTGTCCTAAAACTTTTTGCTAAACCAGTAGATTCAGATGTCTATCACACACACTTCAAAAAGTAAACTAAAGAAACAAAACAGATTTGCTGTGTCGTTCATTATGGAACCAGAGGATATGCAAGGCATCCTGAAACCTACTGACTCACTAAAGCCACAAAAAACTGTTGGGCATATCATCATCATCATCATCATCATCATCATCATTGTAGCAGTCTGACATCATATGCTTTGGCAAAGAAGCAATCCATCCTTCTTTTAGGTGTTAGTGTGACAGATGTATTCAGTTATTTAGTATGGCCTCCAGAGGATGTTACAAAAATTGAAATTGCTTGATACTAAAAAGGTTTTCCAACACTCTAACACCTGGGAGTCAGAGTCAGACTATGGACAAATTGTTTCAGGTCTTTTTTGCTATCAACCTGTAGTCAATCTGAACAAGAAGGTTTGGCCTGCAAAAACAACTATTTATAAAGCAGATAACATCTTTCTGAAAATGCGACATTGGGGTTTTAAAACTATATGTGGAATTGGTACTTTGTTTTTTGGTTATTGTTTTAACTGTGCTTTATAGTCCTGGCACTTGATTTCATTACAAATACATGTTTTGTTTTTTTGGATCTAATGAGTTGGTGTCACCCATGTTTTAAATTATGCATGGGCATACCTGTAACAGTATCAATCTTGTGATTAAAACAGAGTTTAGCTTAGAAACAAACTGGTCTGGCTAAGTATCTGAATTTTGCTCTCCTTCATTCATTCTTTCATATCGTTCTTTTTATCATTCACAGATTAATTTATACATCACATAATCTATGTCTGTTATAAAGACATCATTTCAGTAAAAACATGCAGTCTTAAAAGTAATATAAATCACCAAAGACTGTCTCAAATAACATTGGCGGATACAGTTTATTTGAAAGACACACTTGGCTCAGCTCTAGGATTAAGGACACTTTATAATTGAATTTGTGGGTAATGATAAATACAACCCAATTAGTCTGATCAGATCCATGGTAGTCCTGTTGATGGGAATATAAAACGTCCTTCCATCCTACAGCTTGTGACTGATCATGCAGTCAAGTTAAATTATTATTTCTGATAATGTGCCATCTGTTTCTGACTAATTATTCCAACTGGCAAGCTAGGAAACTAAAAGCCATTTTTTAATCTTACATAAACTGTGTGTAATGAACGGATGGATCTATATAGAGAGGAGGGGATGAGAAGGAGTATCGTGGAGATGCTGATCCTTAAATTGATTTCATCGATAGACACATCTGTGATGCTGTGTTTCCTATATTTCAGGAATCATTTTTGAAAACAAATAATTAGTCCACTTTCCACTGCAGATGCTCACATACACATCTCTCATACATATGATCTATAATGAATGTAATATAAATCCTCAGCGTCAACTGCCAGCTGTTAATGTATATGAGTGAAATTAAATAGCACCAGTCTGCAATGGGAATAAGGCAGGAGAACCTCGGGAACAAGTGCGGTTTCTTTTCTAATCAACTACAAGAGCTGTCAAGTGAAACAAGTAAGATACTCATGCACTGCACAGATTTAATACTACAGTGACTCTTACATTCCATAAAAACTATATCCAGTAAAAATAAAACAAGATATATAACAAGTAGATTTTTAGGTTGTTCACCATTTTACATACACAGCTAACAGATTTGCTGTGAGCAAGGCTCTTATTCTCATATTGCATTACCAGCTATTTTTAGACAAAAACCTCTGCAAATTAATCTGTCTGAAAAAAGAGTGAAATATGCATAATAGGTTTATTATCTATTTATGTATGATCCATGCCATTTTTTATTTCAAGTTGCAACACCTCCTTCCATAATTAACTCAAGAAATGTGGCAATGATGAACACACAAATGGAAATTTATGAATGACAGACTATTTAAATGATGTTTTGTGAGAGAGGTACAAACTACAGATAGTCATATAGTGTGTTGCAATAATGATACCAGATCGCTGTCAAAGAGAGGAGTGAGGAGCAGAGTTTAGATTCCATGCAGGACTGACATCTGACCAGAGTAGAGGTCAGTGGTAAAGAGATGCAATCTAGTCCCCCAAGATTGACATTCTTTCACATGAAGTCTTTTTTGTTTTTTTGTTTGGTTTTTTTTGTTTGGTTTTTTTTAAGTAGAATTATGTAAAATATTGCTGACATCTATGGGGCACATTAACAGGGCAATCACTGAGTGCTGTGCCCTGTCCGCTTTGCTGTGACTTTCCATAGCTGCCTTAGCTTGATGTTACCATTAACTTTGTGAGCTCAGTTGGCCATACAGGCAGTGGGCCTATTAGCTGATCAGTCCCACTGAGAAAAGTTAAAGCTTGACGCAATGGATCACTGAACATGTATATTGTGGCATCTGAACTAGGGATAGACCAATTATCAGTCGGGCCGATTATTGATGCCGATATTCTGCATTTGATGCATATCGGCATCAGCCTTTTTTTTAATCTGACAGCCAATAAGAGATCAATTTAAAAACTGTGTTATTTTGGCTCTGACGCAGCCGCGCCTCTCGGTCTGCAGTCACTACTCTGTCTCCAGCATTGTCCCACCCACAGCACCATCTGATTGGTTACATGCAGAGCCACGGCATGGGTTACAGCCAATCAGCAGTGAAAGCCAGGCATGCACAGCGCTCATACACACGGCGGAGAGGAGAAAGTGTTGCCGAGTGGAGAAGCTCCGGAGAGCAGAAATGAATATCGGCTCTAAATATCAGTTATCAGCCTCCTTGACTAATAACAATCGGTATCGGTATTCGCCGTGAAAAAACAGTATCGGTCTATCTCTAATCTGAACACATTTTCCCTTTAACCACAGCAGACTTCCTTTTCGTGTCTGAGGTAACCAACAAAGGTTCACCTTGCAAAAATAACCAATAGGATTTTGAACAAGTGTAGTGCACAATGTATATGGTCACCTTAAAAACCATAATAAACACATTCTTTCTTCATATTTTAGAAAAAAAAACTATTGTTCACCAGTCTGCTATATTCTTTCAAAGCCCTGCTTCACAATTAACCTAATGCAGCTATGAACTGAAGTCTGTAATGAATGTCATCCCTATATAGTACATCATGTTTCCTGGCAACAGACAGCAAATATGTCTCCATGGGACTTATGGTGAGCCTGTGAAATTCAGTTGTTTTAATCATAATAATTCTTTTGTTTAATAGAGTAACTAAGCACATCAAAGGAAACCTTAATATCTAAAAATTCACCAAAATTACCTTCTTCAGTGTGATGCAGAGATCATGAGAAAAAAATTCAGCCCACTGCTAAGTTGAAAACGTTTGCATCAAAAAATCTGAACAAAAAAATCAGATGTTCATAAATTAATGCTGTGCGCAACTAAATGTTTACATTTGCCACAAAGCCTTCCATCACATAGTAGTCTTTATCTGGACATTTACCTTACAGGGACAGTGGTCACTAGAGGATACCAAAGGCCCACTGTGCTTTAGCTATTTAACACTCAGAAGCCAATTTAAAAAAAAAAAAAAACTTGATCAGAAAGAGCCCGCCTGCTGAACCAGGCTGCCAAGCATTTCTTGGATGACTTATGGGTAGAAAATTGTGCCAATGATGTTGGAAGGAAAATAAGGCTAGGTGCATGTGTATGCATCCCAAACTGTACTGTAAATGTTGGCTATGAGCTTCACTTTCTACGTGGGTAGAATGTAACTCATTTTCAGTATCAGTCTCAGTTTTTATATTTTTGGTGCATTAATCTCTATGAATTAGAAAAAAAACATCTAGTGCCAGTTTGCTAATTCTAATGTTGGCCAAACAATAGCTAACAGTGCAATCTGAAATCAAGAAATAACACAGACATAACACATTCTTGACTTATTTTAAAGCAGAATATTTTATTTAGATGGTTAAAAACACTGGTTTTAGGTTTCCACCCAAAAACTGGTTTGGGTGGAAACAATGAAACAAGGTTTTCTAAATTATTATAAGACTTTGATGCTGCACCAAAGTCATTTTGTGCACCACTTAAGCCACATAATTGGGAAATAAATAGGGAAAGAATAGAAACTAACAAATGATTTTAACTGATGAAAGAGTTATGTTTTGTACCTGAGAGACATTTTCAGCTAGTTTTGTGGTAAAGCTTTGTGATGTTGTTTATTTGTTATCTTATCTAGTTTATGATATGGCAATATTTATGTTCCAACAAGTTACCCACCATGTAAGCAACAGCAGCGCTTTAATATCACATGGAATCACATAAAGTAAAAGTGTTATGTTAAACACAGGATCCTGTAATCCTGTGATCCTGTAACAGTGGTACACAAATTGTACATGAGAATTTGAACTTATTTGCCAAAATTAATGATTTCAAATATTTCCTGCACTGCTACAGTGCACATATAACATGAAGGTCTGGCAAGACTTTGTTGTGTGCAAGTGTTAAAAATTCTAAATAAGCAGGAGGAAAGTGTGACATTGTGTCCACCTATAAGGTGGTTTTGATGCAAACTATTAGCTCTGTCTCTTTTTTTGTAAATAATTGCAAGGATATTTTAGCATGCAGCCTTTGAGTCATCATTCTGTACTACATTTACAATTTTATTTTTTGCATTTTTTAATTCACAATGTGCTGCTACTCATAAATGTCTTGCCTGACCCAATGTGACTTTGTGCAAATTCAGAAACTCCAAAGTTTGAGAACTGTTGAGCATTGCTAATCATACCCAAAAGCAGCCTGTGGCCTGTGAACCCTGAACAGAGCTCTAATTTCAGCTGCCAGATGTTGCTGGTACATCCGACAGACTGCCAAATAAAATAGTGATAGCATATAAATTATTTTACAGGATGACACCACATTTTCCAGGAAACATAACTATTTAATTATTTCCCATGGCCAAGTGTTTGACACATGTAAATGTGCTTGTGCTTACAAAAGCAATTAATTCATACCTACTACATTACTCATTGTGCAGCAGGTTGTGAAAAGTTAAAGTGAATGCTGATGTTGTCCAGCATGTGATTTCAATTCACTGGTTATGTTACATTTAAAAAGATTCATGCTTACTTTCAGACCATTGCTATAACAGTTATTTTCTGGCAACTGTACTTGAAAGAACTATATAGAAACAAAAGACCTGCTCTTGCAAGAAAGTGTTTGGAGAAACTCACCCGAAGGTCACTAATTAAAAAGTAATAGATGCATCCTGGCCATAATTGTAGCAGCACTGACTCACAGGCCTTTGGTGTACAGAAAAGCTTGCAAACGACACAGAAAAACATATCTCCTGTAGTAATTTAAAGGATGTGTTGTAGATTTTTTTTAGCTGTTAAATGGAATAGGGCCTAAGTTACAGCCACAGTAGGTGCATATCTAAATGTGAATGTGTACGTATTTTGAATAATAGTCTGCACTCAGCATTGGATCAGGAATTATTTTTATGACAGCTTGAAGAGCCCCCTAAAGAAATCAAGTGATTCAGATAGTGTTAGCCTTCAGCTAAAGAGTGCTGTCTGGAGGACCCTAAATAAATTGTTGATATTGCTGAACCTTGGGAAAACAGCTGCTCCTAAACACCAGGGGCAGGTGCTGATGCAAAATATTCACGGTGGCAAAATAAATGCAAGCTACGCTACTACAATGAAGCCCTCACAAGGCTCTACCCAATCTGCAAAATAAAGCCTTGTTAAAATCTGTGCATATGGTAGTAACATATTAATACACCGCAAATATTATCTGTAATGCCAAGAAAAACCAAACACAAACAACACTGAAACAATGCTACAGAATGGTTTTAACCCAGAGAAATCTCACAAGTCTTTTGTTGATAATGTACAAGTGCAACATTGTATAAGATAAAGTCTAAGACCATGTAAACCAACACTGCACAAAAATTAGAGAGAGGAGACCTTGTCGTCTTAAACAATCCTCTATCATTCTCACCTACCGCTGCATTCACAGACAATGGGAGTAAGACAAGCTTGCATTATCCCTCATCACAGCGGTAACGAGCGAGTTATGTGAACTGGTAAATGAGGTAGATGGGTGCGAGATTTCTCTGGGGCTGAGCTATTTATTTCGCCTGTATATCTAATGACTCTGTAGCCCTTTGAAGAAGATGGAAGTTTGACGGAGTGGCAGTGTTTGTGAGCACACAGGCAGCACACTTTCCCCACAGGAGCCCGTAGACGGCCTGTCTGGCTTCTTAGCTGACTGCTTCTGTGACTGCTGAGCAGGATTTTAATGCAGGCAGGGAGAGAGTATTGACTGAAACTGTGTTGGATCGCAGGGCAAAGCTGCTGATAAACAACACATGCTCAAACATGCACACACGCACACACACATACTTTTCCAATTCATTGGGCAATCTTTATGGCCACAGAGGGACAAATGAAATGATTTGGGAGGAAAAGATGAAATATGTTTTATGGGTCAGCTGTCTTTCAAAGGATTTCCCAAAGAAAGGCTAGGCTGACATGGTCCTTAGGCAAGTTTTAGGTAGGCACGTCAGTGTTTTCTTTGCAAATACACAACCTTCAAAAAAGGGCAAGAAGATTACTCCAAGCTTGTTACATCTTTGCTGCATTGCTGTAGCCTCTCTCTATCCCTTAAAAAGTGCTACAAGCACTGGTGACCATTGTTTGGCTATGTTGTAAATTAGCTCCTGTATCTCTGTTCCTTGATAAATTCAGCTTGATCCTTTCAAGCAACACCTGAAAATGTAACCATTGTCCAGTAATACAATTTACAGAAAGTTGCAGCTAACTTGATCTCCAAGATACTTGACAAATTAGATTCCTTGAACATGTCCTTCACTGTGTCCTTCATATGCATACAGATTCAAATCCATTTAATTACAGTCATGATTAAATCATGTCTCAGTTGTCACACTTTTTTTGCCTGAACAATAAGCAGCGCATACATATTCATGTGCAAGATGTAGTCAATTATATGAGCACAACAGAAGAATATACAGAAGGTATACAAAATCTGAAAGGACTTCTTTTGAAAATTCATACAATATTGATGAGCACACTGAATATTGGTGTAATGAATGTGTCAATCATAAGGGTTTGGGTCTGACTGAAAAGAATCCCCAAAAATTATGATAGTTTCATTTCATTTTGTATAGTGATTATTATGTAGACAATTTACAGCTTTTAGACATTTTGAATTTATTTGTACCATCCTATTCTATTGTGGCACCATGAATTCACATCAAAAACAAAAGAAACATTTCATTCAAATTTTAAATAA
>JAPZDZ010000025.1:18482166-18524435 GCA_029783805.1 Acanthurus tennentii | reverse complement strand
CAACACTTTTATTGACCTGATTTTTTAATTTGATTTGTTTCAGTCTGACTTGTGACTTGAGGATTAAACATCGTGCTTTATGGCCCTTTTTAAAATTAATCTGGATGTTATTTGAATTGAAAAACAATAAGAAAGACAATAGGGTTTCCCTTGTTTCAGAATAATAATTCTTGACTGAAGGCTCAAAACTATGCGTATGCCAGTTTTGCATTCAGATTTGAAAACTAATGGCCTTTTGCACAACCTCTGGCTACTAAAACCATAAGAACTTGTGATGATTAAAGCTTTGATACTTGAAAATTGTGAACTTAACACATACAAGACAGTTACGATTGGGTGTAAATTGAAATCTGCATTTCCATCAGCATGATGATTAAAAACGCAAACTGGAAGAGAAAAATGAACCAGTAGAGTTAGAAAACAAATTTGTTAACTGAAGAAGGAAAAAAGCAAGATTTGGCAAGAAAAAATGAATTAAAACAAAACAAACTGCAGGAAAAAAAAAATCCATGTCTCTGTTCAGCCGACATTTGGTTTCAGCATTATTCAAGTCTCAAAATATCACAACCACTTCAGCCTCCGTCACTGAAAACGCATTTTAAAACCCTGTAGCCGCTGGACAGAGAACAAGTGAAAATAGTGCAAAGTCTCACACAGTGAATGTGGTCCACATCAATATGCCCACCACTTCCCATTGACATTCTGCTACCTCTCAGGTTTCTGTGTATATTAAATTAAAAACCATAAACCATTATAGATAAATAATTGAAGCTTGCAAAGGGGCTCTCTGACTGATTAACCAAACATTTAATTTTAAAAACAGCAAGGAATGAGATCACCAAGACCTATATACTCTACCAAAGCTGAGTCTTTACCAAAGCAGCCACAGTTCAGTTCCAGCCCAAGTCCTTTGCTGCACATCATCCCTTCTTTCTCCACCACCTTCCACTATCAGAAAATAATCTCTATATATTTATTCACACAAGTATTACTAAATTACGAAAAGACAGGACCAACATAAAAATTCAAAGCAATGGCTTTCTTAAGCTAACAGTGCTGTGCCATCCTTGAAATACTCAAACGATTGTAAACAAGAAGATACACTATCTAGATAGAGTTCATCCTCCAGGACAATGATCATCAACTGGCGATCTTGCCCGTGACTGGATTCCAAAATTGTGAGGATCAAAGATAAAATATCATGTGGTCCACACTATTAAAGCAACTGAAAACAGCAACAACTGAGACTCTTAACTATCAGCATTCCCCACCATTTATGACTCTATTTAAGCTACATTCTGAAATGAGGAGAGACTCGCTGCACTGTTTAACATTAACAGGAAGGCAGCCTGTAGGGATGCACACGTTACTCTCTCTTGATCAGTTGAAGTTCGACTAATAATGCCACTTGCACGGGACTAGGCAGATTTCAATGTGGCGATTTTTCTCTGACGATCTCTGACTGCTCAGGATATGAATCCTTGAAATTTTTATGTTTAGTGTTGTGGTGATGGCACAGATTATTTTCTTTTGCAACAGCAACAGTTTCATTGCAAATGCGGCATGCAGGTGACGCATTTCAGAAGGTTGGCATGATAAATGTGTACTTTTCAGTCCAGTCATCATTAAAGGATTTCAGGATGGAGGTTTTCCACATCAACTTTTCGTTTCATGGCCTTTGAGAGCGCCATTTTACCTGTGTTAAGAGGTCTTTTCCTTTCACTCTTGCGGTGTTTGTTTTTCAAGTGCTCTATAAATAAAGTTGACTTTAATTGAGTTGAGGCAAAATATCTCTATCACTCCTGGTGGTTGACTGTGGTATAAGTGATAGGAGCCTGACTCATAAAGGCTAAAAATGCCTTCAGTTTTGTAATGAAATGAAAAAAATAGAATTATTATGATTTTTTTTTGTTTATGATGCTTGTTGGAAGAGTATCCTGATGATGCCTGGGGAAACCAGAGACCTTGTTAAACTTTAGAATATAGTTTATCAACATAAAACATAAAAATATAAAACAAACAAAATATTAACATTCAACTGAAAAGACATGACCTGATTTAAAATGTGTTTTGTGATATCAATAATACATTAAATAACATACCGTTAAATTTGCTAAATTTGATTTATTTGCTTTAGCAAACCTTTTCAGGGCCTTGTTTCAAAAATCTGTTTTAGTTGGTCCGGCTGGGATTGGAAACTTTGCATCTCCCTTTTGAAAAAAGGAGAATTAAATTCATCTCTGTACTGTGATATGAGACTCTATGAAGCTCAAACTGTACTGTAGTTTCATTCTACACACTAACTGCTCGCTGGCATGTTCTTTGAACAAACAATCCCTTTGACTCCTCCCCTTCTGTAATTCTGACAAACCGTTTAATTTCTAGTATTCTTAAAATATAATCAAAGCACAATTTGAACCTGGTACTCTACGGTAATGTTCTTTGAAACATCTTAGTTCTGGTTAGATATTGTTTTTTTACATATTTGTTCTTACATTGATCACAATCAGTCGTGATTGTAAACAGCTCAAAACACTTGAATCCTTTAAAACTCGACTGAATGAATGAAGTTCAAAAGTGAGTTTTGAATACAGGCTGTATATATAGGAGTCATATGGATTAACAGCACTGCAGTGACTATGTTGTCTTCATTAAATGCTGTTGAGCAAGAAGTTCAAGTGTGAAATAAATGTCTAAAACTACGGAAGCCCTAAGCGGACATAGTTTTTTTTTTTTTCTTTAACGAGCCGTTTTCACATTATAAGGAGAAAATAACTCGTTACAACAAGAAAATGAACTTTGTTTTCTCAAGATAACGAGTTATTATCTCGTAATAACGAGAAAACAGCTTGTAAAAAAAAATAAATAAACCATGTCCTCTGAGGGCTTCCGTAGACAACAAATCAAAACCCACATCTTTTCATCTGCAAATCAGTCATTATAAGGGTCATAATAACCGTGTCAGACTATGATAGGTGTATGAATAAGCTGCTTTATAAACCATGTTTCCGTCTTCAACTACTGCTGCCTTCACTTTGTCACCATCAGGTTAAAGCTAAATAAATATATTTAAAAATCAGATGTAACATACAATAACATTTACAGCACTTTTTCATCCACATCAAGTCTGGTCAGTGATGAAAGAGTGGCACTATATAAACTATGGATTGCCAACACAAGCATGTGTTCATGTTTCTTAAAAACATTTATTATTTATTTATTTTTAATTATAATAGAGTCTCCACTCTTTATTTACTAATTGCACTGGTGAGCCAGTGTCAGAGCTTTATTGATGATGGCTTTTTTAAGTTCTGAAGTTTGTCATCTTTGATATAAATTATATCACAACCCCCATCAAGCCTGCTCTGACACCAAGCCCTTATTCACAACATTTCTGCGATGAATTTGTTGATATGTATTTTCTTTCCATAACCCATAACTTTGTTTTGTTGTACATCTGATCTTTAAAACAACCCAACTAATGTACTATCTCCTGTTTCTGGAATAAACTTCTCCATTGCCTTAACAGTAGTATATTACTTCAGTCATGCTTGTTTTTGCTATACATAAGACTGCATGGGACTTTATTATATCAGCAATTCAGAAATATAAAAAATGATGCCAGTATTATCAGAATTGATATGATATGGCTCGAGAGTTCAGGGTTTAATTGAGGACCTTAAGAAACAGACTGCTTATTCACAAGCAGCAGCAAAAAAACACTGCTCTATAGTCAAGTATTGAATCAAAAATTAAGCCTTTGTCAAAACTGCATTCAATTTGCTCTTGCCATAGTAATTTTAGGATGACAGTACAAAAAGATCACCTTAATGAGTTCATTAATTGTGCAGGGTAACACTGGATTAAAATGCTTTAATACACTAACTCACTGTCTTTCCTCGACCATTCAAAGCATATAATTTCAGCACAATAATGAGTGCCTCAACCAGCTTTTCTCAGGCACAAGGGATAGAACATAATGTAAGTGCAGCACCAAGTGAGAGGGAAAGGGGAGAAAATCTTCATAGAGCAAAGAGAATACATAGATCAATGGGGAGACTCACTAATCAGGTCCATCATGGGGATGTCGATTCTTTTTCATGTTAAAAATTCATTGTCGCTTTTGTCGTGTTCCCTTCTGAATTTCTGCCTTAATTAATTAATAGCATTAATAAATTAAAGGCCTCTTTAATCTCCATCAAGGTTTCTATTTATAATTACCCTAGAAGAGGAACAGGACTGCTTGTCATTATGTTCATTCTCTTATTTATTCCAGCTAACACCTGAGCGAACAAAGCTTCAACATACATTCGGAGAGAGGGGAAAACAAAACAAAACAAAAAAACAAGGAAACAACTTCAGATTTTAATATGGAAATCAGCATCTTTCAGAACAACTTGGAAGGAACGAGGGTGGAAAAGTCTATGTTGCACTCTTTTTGACAAAGTTAAACAAAATGTAGGAAAAACTAAGGTAAAAAAATTGTTGTTTTTTTTCATTTTTCTCAGTGATTTTTGGAGAGAATTAATTGCGGAAGAGTGGGCATTTTACTAACGTACATTTTGAGCCCTACAGGCATAGCAAAGACTGCCATAGAATTATCGTTCTCTGGCGCCACACAACGCAGTCCCACATTGTGAGGAAATCCACCACTTGAAAAAAACGTGTGACTAAAACACAAAGAATAATGTTGCTATTTAGAGGTTTGGGGTGGATCAGAAAAAAAAACTATCAAAATTTAAGCCATTTGCTTTTGTCTCGTAGCAGGAATTAGTCATGCTTTCCTCCCTCTCTGAATGGTGGGATTAGTTCCATGTGAATTTAGAAAGTCTCAGCAAAATCTTCGGGTTCTTTTTTTGCATATTTTTAACCCTATATGTATTTGCACAGCAATCAGTAATGGCTCTCAAAAGTTAATGACTTGCAATGACATTAACACTCAATAAGTATATTGTTCGGTTTAAATTAAATTATATGTATTAGCACTACAGTCACTGTTGTCCTGGATTTATATACTGGGGGACCTCTCTTAAAATGCACACCTTAATACCAAATATTTTTTCTCCATTGTCACGGATCAGAAATACGATAGGGAGAAAACAATAATGACACTGAAAAGGTGTAATATGATGTAGATTTTACTTAATCTTGTTCAATACTTTGTGCAAGTAAATTATTTATTTTTGTTTAATCACATCTGTTATACTGTCAGCCGAATGTGTTACATTACAACATTTAAACTTAATACTTTGAAATTTCAGTAGGTAGATTGTTGTTAAGTAATTTAATTTTTAATACGGATATGAATAAAGCATTATGTGAGGAGTTAGGGTTTAAGCTGTATGCTACAATTTTTTTAGAGTGGGTCCAGTTTGCATAAAAAATTGGTTTAGTCTTTATTCTTTAGTGCTTATTGAGTGAACATCAAGCCTCCTACACACCATATCAAGGTACACAGTGATAATACCAAAATTAAATACTGACCAAATACCGTCAGACTAGCTCACAGTCACTTCTATCCTCAAACATGTAAGCAAAATTAATCAGGGCCAACCCTACATGGTTAAAACAGGGACAAACTGACATGTTTAATCCAGTTTGAGGGCTTGAAAACTTGTCTTAAGCCACCCAAAACCTCTGTCCATGCATCCACACTCACAAGTTCACATGGAGCCTGAGAAAAGCCTGCAATGGTGCAATCATATCACAAATACATTAAACTCTAACTGAATATATTTCACTGGGGTAATAGTACCAAGGACAAAAATAAATAAATAAAATAAATAAACAAAACCAAAAACATCACAGAGAAGTTGAAGGTTGCACAAAAGGCAGAGAGATTTGCAAAAATAAATCCGAGCAGAGCGAGAAATGCCAAAATCTAAATGTTGTTATTGGTACAATGCTTAGGTTAAACTACAAAGGTACAAATAAGAGGGCGAGATGGAAAGAGGTCAAATCATATCTTAAGATATGAAAATGACTCGAAATCAATGAGAGTAAATAATGGGGGGGGGGGAATTAAATAAATGAATAAAAAGCATAATTAAACTCCAATTGTAAAGATCACCTAACACTATATTCAGAATGGCTGTGGATAAGCCAGATTTTGAACCAGACGGAGCCTTGTTTTTATTATTTGTAGTGTAGTCTGTGCACATAACTGTCAACTCCCTTTCATGAGCAGAAAATTGCAAATCACGCCTCTAGTTTACAGATACATTTGAGGCTGTTGATGAAAGGAGTATGAAAAGAAAAAAATCACCTGTTAGATGACATTGCAAGAGGCTGCCATCAGTCCTGGCTACCCTTCACTAATCTAAACCTCTGCTAAAACACAACAGCAGTCACAGATAAAGTGATGGTATAACCACTTCTGACAGCATGCTTGTATCTGTCTGTAAACTCACACATGCAGCTTCAGTTTTTTTTCCCCATTTACAACAAAATCCACCTTTGAACTTGGTAACATGTTTTTTCCTCTCGAACAGCTGCTCCTTTAGTTAAAAATGGAGTCTTCATTGAAAAAACCTATAAGGTCACCTATGGCAAATCAGCTTCGATAATATAACATACTTGTAATCCAGTAGGCTTCTTAGTGCATGACTAACTTGTTGCATTGCAGACTGCAAGTGCAGAGATTTAACAATATTGTTGATACTTTTCAATTTCATGAATTCAAAATGCAATACGTCTGTATTAATTGCATCCATGAAGCTCCTTCGGTGTCTGTGTGTTGACTTGAATTTAACTTTACTTGGAGTATTTCATTTCATTTAGGCAGCTGCATAATTGCACTTGCAAATGACGAAAATACATTGTGTTGTGTTGATTTTTTGTTTGTAAACTCAAGCTGTTAGCGCATTAAATAATTAAAATAAAACAAGTACTCAAGCGCTATCCAAGCGCATTTTAAAAAGGCATCTTCATTTACATGTTTCTATAACAAAACAGCACACGAGACATGTCGACGTCTCACGTCATGAAATGCACAGGTGCTCCTAATTAATTACCGTCGTGGTTCTGGTCTGTGTTAGCCTCAGGATGTAATGGAAGTTAGCTAAAGAGCTCAACACCGCATCACTGAAATAAATGGAATTTGGCCACCACTGATAGACAGTTTAAATTGTGCTTCTG
The DNA here is from genome assembly GCA_029783805.1 of Acanthurus tennentii. NCBI lineage: Eukaryota > Metazoa > Chordata > Actinopteri > Acanthuriformes > Acanthuridae > Acanthurus > Acanthurus tennentii. The sequence continues at coordinate 18,517,298 of JAPZDZ010000025.1, read as the reverse complement.
TTGCTGTACCTTGCAGCATTCAAAATGTTAAATTCGGGATTAACTCTGCAGTTTAACGACATAGCGTTAGCGATTTTACCTTCAAGTTTGCACTCGCAGCGATGACGCATTTTTCCTGCCAGTTATGTTGTCGTTAGTTTTGATATTAACGGTGCCAATGTCAAAAAAAGACTTTGCGCTCAAACTCCAGTAGAAACTAACGAAAATTTAGCTTACTATGTAAGCAAATAAAAAGCTTAAAAAACAGAAAAAAAATCTAAAGAAGCCACTCACTGATGTTGCTTATTGCAGTGGCTTCTTCTCATATCTGCCTTTCAGGTGTGTTACTGCTCTCAATTTAGTTTGCGAGTCTGTTTGAGTGTGGGAGATTGTTGCATTCAAGAACAATGGGAAATCTGTAATTTCTTATTGGGTAGTGTAGTTTGAGGACTCCTCGAAGAAAATTGCGTCTTCACGGAGGGGTTCTCTTTTTTCCCGGTTCTTTTCGAATATTTGAAACCTACGGTATATATATTTAATTTAAAGATGGCTTTACTGGTGACTGTGAAACACTCGATTTATCCGTGCATCTCGCGTGTAAGTTTTTTCCTTAAATTAATCTTTTCTATGTCATTAAAATTATACTAAGGTTTTACAGTGCTACTTAAATTTACATCCAATAATGATGCTGGTTGTATTTATTTGAAAATTAATTCCTCATGGTGTGCCGTATTGACAGATAAAGCTGAGTTAACAGTTCCTCTGACTGACAATGATGTCATTTGTGTTTAGGAAGACACTAATTTATTACTTATCTGTCTGTATCTTTTGGAAACTAATAAGCATAATATTATTTTCTTTTCCTCTGAAGAAACAAACAAAAGTTTTGTTTCAATTTGGACTTTGAATTCATGGTTTCATATTTTTTCTTATTTATTTTGATGCCAACATCATCAGCACTGTAAGATAGCAGAGATGGTTCAGCATCAACAGAGAGGAGATATGTATTACCAATCTCCCCAGAGGGGTTTTTTGAGAGCAGAGGAGTCTCAAACATAAGAAATATTCTCCCAGTTTGTCTGTCTGAACTATCCCATATTGATGTCAGAATATTCTGAAGATATGGTGCTTGTAAAATATCCATTATTTACCTCGGTAGCTGTGGGGCTAAAGAATAGGTCATAATCTTAATTCACATCCGCTTTTCCCATTGGAGCAAATAGACTGGTGACCTATCTCCTGGAGGGATGGGTCAGCCAGGAAACCCACGTGACAGATACAGGGAACATTTCAACAGGGCTATTTTGTTACTGAACTGTAACTGTCAGAGGTGGGCCACAGTCGAGGAGTACACTACTTCAACAGATTACATTTATCATCAACACTGATTGGTTACCCATATAAAATGTAGTGAATTTCCCCTTTAACAGCTAATAGATTTACTTAGCATATGAAGCAAAGTCAACAGCATCTGTGATCGCCATAACTTGTTGATGATGTGCCATTATGCTGACATTAAACTCAAATTACTGGCATTAAAATGATGCCCTCTGTTTATAACACAGAGTTTAAGCCATATTGTTGTGGTAATGATGAATATTTGGCTCAGTCTGAGGTCCTTGGGCAGCAATGATTGCACTAAAATAGCAACAGAGTAAAAAAAGCAGAGATTGTCAATTTTCTAACAAGCTTCTGGAAAATATCATTTGGATGTTAACTTACAGCATTATCAGGATTTAGTGTGTAATTGCTTATAGACAAAGGGCATTGTTTTTGATTTTTTTTTCTCCATTCTTGGAGATAAGAGTCAGGCTATATTTGTGAGATCAAGTGATGTGTAGTCAACCAATATGGTGACAAAACACTTGTAGGCCTGACCTTGACAGCAGTATTATGTAACATAATCTGTTAAGTAAATGATTCAGCTGCAAAAGTATCAACAATGATTCAGCTCTTGAATTAGTCCCCCCTCACTGCCGCTCTTTCTATACATCCTCCACTGTAGTAGCATGTAACCTCAGTCCACTTCCACAAACTTGAGCTGCATAGATGGGCTTGGAGAAATCAATTCAACACTGTCTTTTTGAGTGTTTCACTGAGCAATGCTCACCTCTGACGGAGCATGTTTGTGAATAAAAGTGGATAATCGACGCTAAGATGTCCTTAAAAAAGTTTTTTAAAAAAACAGACAGGTTTTGACAAGATTAAAAGCTGATGTGTGTATCCTCACTCCTCATCGGCTCAGTAGGGAGATAACACACAGCCCGCTTATCTTTAAAGACTGGATTTTGTTTGAGCAATTTTGTTCAATAAAGAAAATTTTAACCCTTTTTTCTTTGAGACCAAACACAAAACAGTTCCTTAAATTGAATTCATTTCTGGAAAAGGACATTCTTTAGTACTGAGTATAGATTTTTTCAGAATCAGACAGACTGTGTGTTATTTTTATGGCCTAACATAATTTTTTTTCATTAATGATGATTGGCCTAAAGCCCTAATGATTAAGCCAGTTAGCAAGTGTTGATCGATCTCATGTTGCTCATGCTTTGCTCATGGACTTCAATAGGAGTATTAATTTTACTTTATAAAATCCTATTATCAAACACTTACTAAATATACAGTCAAAATCAAGAGTCGCATAGTCAGATACAAGGAAGAGGAAAAAAGTAAAATTAAAGATGAAGACCAGAAAAATCTTCCCACGCCAGTCACACCTCAGGCTTTCTGGAGAATGCAGAAAGCACACTGAGTAAACAGTTGTTTGCCTGTTCAGTGACTACAGTAAACAGGGACAAACCTTTGTGTTGGATTTTCATGTTTTTTTCTCTACCTCTGACTCCTCCAGTGAAGCATTTGAATAGAGAATGGTGGTTTCTGAGCTGACCCATGCATCACTGAAGCCAACACAGCATGCTCATTCAGAAATAAATGGTGGGGATTCTGCTTAGAGCTTTTGGGGTGATTGGTTTCTCTGCTGCTGAATCCAAACACATCTCCAACACACTGTTTCAAGTGTGTTTCAGTAAAGAAATCTTTTGTACTGTGTTTTGTCCTTAAAAAGAACCATTACTGTTTTGTTGTTGTTGTTTTTTTGCATATTTTCATACATGTTTAAAATTTGTTGGATGTTCAGTATGTGGGTTTAAGTGGGTGTAAGTTGGTTTGAGCATCTGTAGGTTGTTTACTCTGAAACTAAAGCACAAAATGGACTTTTCACATTTAAAAATTAAAATCTGAATCTTTTATATTTTTGTGTTAAGGCATCACAGTTCTGCATAAAACCATGTCAAAAAAGAGCAGATTTTCTACAATCTACACTTACTAGCTGCTGACATCTCCCTGACAAGAATAATATGTACATTAAAGATGAAATTGTCTGTCAGAGATATTCAGCAAAGGCTTTCTTCCCTCTTAGGGTTTTCTTTCTGTCTCTGCCTGCCAGCATTCAAACATAGCCTTCAAGGTGCATGGCTTCAAGGCCGCGTTCTTACCTTGTCCTGAAGTTGGCCGGATGTGGATGCCCATCATACAAAGATAAAAAGTCATATTCCTCCTCCACAGCGAAAGATTGAAAAACTATATGAATCCTGTTTCCCTCCTCAGCAACAATCACCCAGGTACAGTTCGCTCCATTTGGATATCCATATGGAAACCCGGGACTTTCTATCGTCCCATTCCTTCCTTTTAAAGTGCCTCCACAAGTATGGATAAACCCTGGAAGGAAAGGAAACACACAGTCATTATCAAACGTGCATGGAAGAAAAGGAGTAAATTGTGAAGGTCCTTAAAGAAAACATTCATAATTTTTCTGGTGCGCTATCCAAACAACAGAAAATAAACTGAATGGCTTTAGAATTTTTTTCATTCAACTGAACAGGCTTTCTCTTAAACAACATTTAATTGCAACAGCTGTATGCACACCGTCAAATTAAAATGCAATATTTCTTCAACTGAGAATAAATTGTTTGGAAAATCCACATTGTTCTCAGCTGGCACAAGCTGTGAGGAAAATATGGCAACAGGCTGAACAAGAGCCAGGTTTTGTGTTTACATTTTTTTTTTTTTTTTCGTAAAGGTCCACCTCAAATAGGAAAAATATAATACGCTGCAACACCTACTGCTGTAATAATGGAAGAAAAAAGAATAATTGAGAACTAGAGAGATGTGTTTTTTTAATCAAAGAAAATGCTTGTGATGTACAGTATCATTACAGCCCACTTCTTCCTGGAGTTTTAGAAAGCCCAAGAGACAAGCAACAAGCAAGGTCTTCCAATTTGGTGCCACAAGCCCTTAACGCTCTGTTTCACAGCCCACACAAGATACATCTTTGCTCCTTGTTGCATTAGCTTGCTGAAAATCAATACCCTAGACACATTAAGGTTAAGTATATCTTTGTCAGTCTACAATAATGTGATTGCATAGCTAACCTTTATGGTATTCATGCTAATTAGCAAATGTGCCACAGCTAAATAACTTAAACACACATATAAACATAATCTTTGTCACTCATTCACAGTCGTTTAGGAACGTTCATTCATGGTACTGTACAGTGTTCCTCTATACTTCTACATCCAGCATACGCCCACACTTACACAAACAATGTACAAACATGCTCACATACACACACTGTGTCACACAAAGAAAAAAGAGAGCAGTTTTTATTTGAGGCAATCTTGCATGTTGTCTAATGAAATGCAAACTTAATTAAGATGCATGGTTTACCCCCCATAATTTACTCCTGCTGTAATTAGCTTTTCACACTTGGTAGGTAAAGGATGTTTTGCATACTGTTGACCACACACACGCACACACACACACTGCTGAATTGGAAAAAAAGCAAAAAAAAATGACAGCAAAGTAACTCAAATGGTCCCAAACAAGACAAACAGTAGTAATTTTCTTCAATCATATGTACGCCTTCCTATAAACGAATGTGAGCACAACAGTCAAAATGTTAAACTCTGGGACAAACTGACAATTAATTTCCCTCTTTTCAAGCTGCTTCATTATTTTTTGGATAAAGCCTGGCAGCTGTTTATATTGCTCACAAAAAAAAACCCAACTCTGTTATCACAATTTTCCTACAATCTTTACATCTCACAACAGCTTCAGGATATTATACCCACAGGGGTCCTGACCACAGTCTCTGACAGTACAGTAGGCTCATATCTCCACCTATTGTCCAGATTACTGACCTTCCCGAGACCAATTCACTGCTCCTGTATCCAGTGATAGAGTGGCATGACCTAGTTACAGATAAAGCTATAGATACAGTGTATACCATGCCCTTTAACGTGTAAGATGTTGTGACTGGTGATGATCTAAATGCAATGGGGAACATTTCCCGCCAAGGTTTGCTGCATGTCTAAGTTGCAATTTTTTCCACTAAGACTGAGCAAACAGGGTAATCACGGTAAATTTGCAGCACTGATGCGCCACCTACAGGGTCAACATGATCCACCCTGTGTCACAGTGCATTATTGCTTTAAGCTCTCTTGAGAATATCATAATTACCAGGACATCCATCTTCACTGACCTGAATAAATGTGTGAGTATGACTGTAAAAGTGTGGATTTTTGATGACAAGGGGGTGTGGCAGCATGTTTGACTGGCAACTTCAGTGATAAATGATATCACTTAGCCACTTGTGCAAAGTGTTTATGATACTTTTTTCTATTTTTACTTATCATTTAGTGAAAGGTGTCACATTCTTGAATTTAATAAACTGAAATAAGGCATTTCTGTTACATGCCAGATTCCAAAGCCTTTATTTCCAAAAGCTGCTGACAAAAGAGCCACAAACATACAATTTATAACTTTCTAGCAGCTACATTTTTCTTGTGTTTCAAACTAAATGGGGTTCAGAGTGACCTGGTGTACCTAAGGGTATCAGAGGAAAAGTTAGAGCTAATGAGGATTATTTTGATTAATTTGAGACTAAACAGAATAAATGAAGAGGAAGAAATGTCCATTACTAAAGCAAAATCCACCTGCATTCGCTGTTGTATTTACAGTTCAGACTATTAATTTCTGTAAGTGCAGTAGATAAGAGACATACAAAACAACATGCTAGTTGAAAACTCTCGCTAAGATCAAGTCTATTGTTTATCATGGAGCTTGCTTTTTATTTATATAAACATGATAATGAATACATTTTTCTTCAATTGAATTTTTCCTGGCAATAGCCCTGGGAGACTAATCATATTACAGTAATGGTTGGAGCTTCAAAACAATATACTCCACTAATTTTTACAATTTTAATCTAAAACATCTTTTTACAAACATTTACTTTACAGTGAGTGCTCCCTAGTTAAATAGCTTCTGTATCACTAATAGAACTTTCTAAAGTCTAAAAAAAACAAAAGCTTAATGACAGGCTAATAATTTTATGGAAACAATGACTCTAAATTTTTGGACCCCTTTAAATATTACAACAGAATGATTACTATAAAGTACTATTTCATACGTTACCTGAACGAGACTATTAGACCAGTCAAGTTAAAAAAATACATGAAATCCGATACATGCACTTTTAATAACTGCTACATGAGTGTATGTCATGTAGGTTAAACTACATTTGAATTGTGGTGAGGTTACCACATTTGTTTGTATGTGCAGCTAACCACTGTAGGATAATACAAACCTTAAGCAGTCCTGGTTGGGGATATTAACAGAGTACAGAGAGCAGCCTCTCAACACTGTGATGGGCTAAGGACCAGCAGGACTCACACAGTCAAAACAATTTAGGCTCTATTTATTTAACTTGAGGCTCTCTTGTATCAAACAGAGGTATTTAACTTCAGCAAGGCTACAGGTTCCATTAGTACCTGACAAGGTTATTATAGTCCCCTAAAACTGAAACTGAAAAAATAAAACAAGGTGAAAAAAACACGTTCGTAGACTGAAAAAATATTCTCTAAATAAAAACAACAACCGACAAAATGATATTGTATAATTAATTGTAAAACTAAAATAAAATTAAAAATGGAAGAAAGGTCTTCAGATTAAGATTCTGTTTTGAGATATTTGTCAACACAAGCAAAAGGAGGCATTAGTACATATTCAGTGTAGTGTATTGAGGCTGATATCTATGTGACTGTGAGTCATTTGCCTTCATAGTGTTTTATTTGCATTGTAATACATCTAAATATTCCAAAGAGATTAAATCTTTCCCCTGGCAAATAACTCCCTCTATCCCTGTTGTTCTGAACAAACTAAAACAAACCAATACTGAAACAAATACTAAAAAAAAAAAAAACTTAATCTGAATATATTAAACAACAAAAATTGAACTGAAACAAGCAATCCCAAAACTACAAAATTATAATAACTCTGGATTTTGACATATTTTGTGTGGCTAATTGTTCTGAAGTCCTTAAGAGGACAGAACAGATGCTCATTGGCAATATATCTATTTTCACTCTCTCTCCCCTTTGTTCTTCTCAGATCTATAGTTATGTATTCCTTTCATCCTTCATTACCTCTGCAATTCTCTTGCCTTTTCCTTTTTCACCCCTTCTCCTCATCTAATTCACCTTTATCACTCCTTGCCTCTTCAGCCATTTGTTCCCATCTTTCCCCTCTTTCTCTTACTGCTCTGCAACCCTACCTCTCATTTAGCAAGCAACCCCCAACCCCCTGCTATCTGTTGCCCTCCTTGTTTCCATTTTTTAATAAGTTATCTATTATGAATTAGAATCCCCCATTTCAAAACCTATGAATCATACGAGAAGGTAGTATGTTCAGCACTGTCATCTCCGTAAGGCTGTATGTATAAGAAAGAACAGTGTAAACATTCATCTTATTATTTGAAAGGAAAATGCCATGACAGCATGTACTTCTTTACACAGGAGAGAGGACTTTTACTCCATTTAACATGTACACCTACAGAATGTCTTCTTTGAATTTCACTGTCACTGCCTAGCCTGTTGTGACCTCCATCATCACTTTAGTTGTAAAATGCACTCCCCGGGGTTTTTCTGCGACCCCATGTCTGTGCCACGCTGCAACGCCGACCATAAATTGTGATGAGAAACCAAATTAACAACATGCTGTGATTGCACAGTGGGGAAAATGCGGCTCAGAAATATGAATTAGTATCATAACGCACAAGCCTGGCACAAACAGGGGCTTCAGCGGGCTGCCAGGCTGGATGACAGACAGCACAAGAACGGTCCCAGCTGTTCCTCAAACAGTTACATTTACCCCTGGCCTTTCTGGAAACACACACAAATACCACCTTTTCACTGCACCACACCTTTGATTCTTGGTACAGATTGTTAACGCAGACAGAATAATGGCAGTTGTCTCCCACCCTGATTAGATTTCTGAGGGCGCTTGTCTCTTTGTCAGTGTAAATTGTATGAGTGTGTTTGTGTTTGTGGGAGCACATGCATATTTATATGTGCTGCTGGCCTTGCAGAGGTTTTCACTAATGCAAAAGGCAAAAACATGACTACTGCATGTGAGGCCCTTTTTTTGCACAGTGAACACAGTAATTTTGAGGCGGAATGAAGCAGTTAACGAACCACACTGTTGTACCCTGTGTGGATAGAAAACAAGATTGATTTTGTAGACCAAGTATATTATGCATCATAGCAGGTATCCTATTATAAAATTTGTTGCAGGCTAAATGGATTATTTAATGTTTATTTTAAGCATGAAAGAAAATGAAAGACAACATTTTAGGTTTTCCAGTACATGGACTAGTGTATGAAAGGATATTTGTCCTCTAAAGATGTAAACAGCCAAGACAGGCCTCATGTCCCCCACCATTAATGCAGATTTATTGTGGAGTCATAAAGAAAAAGGATTATATGCAGCAGAGAGAGGAGGGTAGGGAGGTCAATTACCGGCATCCAACTTATTATGAGTGACAAACAGATCATTGGATAAAGGCTGATTGCTGATGGGCATGAGAGATTGCCAATTTTAATTGACTATTTTTGACGGATCATCATTAAAAAAAATGGCTTGGAAGAGAAACATTCACAGTGTGACCTGTTCCTTTAAGATATTTGGTTAAAGATCCCGCAGGGCAGATCAAACTGCCTTTTTTTTTCCCTTCCCTGTCGCTGAATCTGTTTATTTCTGTTGAAAGCTCTAGTTTGGCAAAATTATTATGCTCCACTTGCTATTTTGTCCTTAAACTGTATTGAATTTATCTGCTTTCTATTATGTGCTATTTGTCCTTATCGCCTGTCTATTGTCCCCAATTTATTTGGCAGCCTGCGTGTCCAAAACAATTTTTTCGATGAGACAATAAAGTTTATCTAATCTTACAAAATCCTCTGGCTTACAGCAATCAGAGTAACATTAAAATGACAAGATTTTTTTTGCCCTGATTAATGGAATTCAATGAACCGGCAATTAGAGAAATGTTGTTTTGCCTTCCTTCGGCCCCAGTCAGTGTAAACTTCATGCATTATTGGTGCAGAAATGCACATTTTTGCTTAAAGTTATATTTAGGTTTTGAAAGTACAGATTCTAAAAATTCCATGGACAGTAGATCCATTGCTTGTGAGCAGTGACCATCTGGGAAACAACACCATTGATGCATTATATATCAAATATTGTTTGTTCTTGGGTTTTTCATAAGAAACATCATTGTGATGTGTGGAGAAACACCACAGCAAGAGGACATCAGCTACAGGGCTCTCTGGAAGGAAATTTGGCTCAGGCAGTATGACACTGTAAAGGGAATACACTGTGAAAAGTCTACAGTGTCAGAAGAAAGGATGCTACCTCCACAATGTTAGAATATATCATCATATTACAGTCACTTGACAGATGCCTCTGACTTAAGTTATTTACATTGTTTACATACACATCTGGAACAGTTTGGGGTTGTTGTTGTTTTCTTGCTCGACTGCACTCATCAACTGAGCTGCTGCTTTATCAGACACACACATATACATCACTCTGTAATTAAACCCCTGTGCTCTTGTAATAGTAGCCAGTGTGTGCTTGTGTCGTGCACTGAGCCCAGAGGCCAAAGAAAGCAGAGGTGGACTTCTCCCTGCTGTCTGTGCTCCATAATGAGATGATTATCATTTCTCACAAGGAGACAACCAGTCAAGCCTTTTCACTGTTTTCTTACTAAATAGTGGTGTAATTCACTGATGATTATTTATTATTATTGCTGTATTTAAGCTTGTTTTAGGATTCTTTGCCTTTTTTTAAACAATGTCTGCCTTTCAGTGTAAAAAGTAGTATTTTGATCAAAGCCTCACTGTGCCCCAAAGGGTATAAAAGTTTCCATACACAAAAATTGTGTGAGAGTTGAAACACAAAATGTATCATGTTGGGTATATTTTGTTTCTACTGAGTCAGAAAACTTGTATCTCCATATTTTGTCAATTTTATTGTTGTTACAAACCAATACTCTCTACCAACCCTTACCTTTGTCTTTGGTTTTCAGACATATGTAAGTAAACGATCATATAGAAAAACTAAAACAACTCTCCAGTGTTGCAGTGTTGGATTGTTTCACATTTCAAGTTGTGGACAATTAAGATTTCTACTTGACATGACTTGCTAAAACATAGGAGAAATAGGAATATAAAGGAGTATATGGGTAGTTCTGTGTAAATATCCTTTATTATCAGAAAGGGACAGGCTATGCATTTACACATACAGGGTATAAATATCCAAGTCAAAATAATAAAATGCATGATTACATGAATCCTTAAATGATACTAAAATACACAATCTCAGACTTTGAGAAAGAAACTAGCCTTACTTTGAACACCATTTGGACCACCAGTGGCTCCATGCATGAAAGTGTTTTGCCTTCACCCCTCATACATCACAGTATCTTTCTTCAAACAAAATCCTAAGCCCAATATCCACAAGCCTACTGAGCTATGCGCTTTCAAGCTCTCTTCTTGACTTATTTTTGGCATGTATTATTTTTCCTGCTGCTTGATACTGCATTTCCTGACGATTGACTGTAGTGTATGCTCAGTCAAGGACACCTCTTCTTCCGGATGGCATTTCATCATTGTTCATGATGACGGATCCTATCAAAGAACGTAGGGGAAGGCGACAGCATCACTCCTTGTAATTAGAGTTGAAGTACAAAAAAAAAACTTCATTGATTTGCACCTGACCTTAAAGGTGAGACAAACAATATAGAGATGGATGAGTCAGACAATGTAGAGATATCTGTCAGCAGCACCTGGTTACAGAGCACTGGCTGGAAAGATTGAGCCCTTAGAGCAAGACAAAGGTCAACAAACATCCTGGCATGCTACAGTTACTGCAAAGTATCCACACAGCTAACAAAACATAAAAAAGAATAGAATTATCTGTTGTCTTATACACAAAAAATGCACTCATATTGCTGAGAATTGTGAGTACAGCAGAGGGAAAGGAAATTAAAATTAAAGATGATGTTGAACATTGACTACAACTATTGATTGGAGGAAATGTGCAAAGCAGAGAAAATCAAATCCTTTTCATTGCTTTTCTGCTGTCACACCTTCAGATCATGAATCTTCATGGTCTGAACCATATCAAATTAGAGCTGCTGCGCCACTTAGGAGTTATATTTAGAGGAAATTTTGTTTTTAGAAAACTAAGCACTTTTCCCTTAGATTAATGTCAAGCTTTACTCTGAGCAGCAGATATAAAATGTGGTTGGAAGAGGAAATAATTTTTCATCAGCACAACCACAAATACAACAATGATGACTTCTAGGGTCTTGACAGCAACCTTAGTAGACAGGAATCTTAAATTGATGTCACCTTAGAGAAGAATTGTATCTGCATGGCGTGTTGCACCTCCACAATTTATACTGATAGAATGTGGATAATCGCAGCCCCTCACCATGCTTGCCTGCATGCTTGATGAAAGGGAAATGGGCTCCATACAACAGAAACAGAAAAGAGGCTTTCTAGAGAATGACTATTACCTCATGAGTGTGTCACTGCAATTTGGAAAAGGGCTCTGAAATATTCCATTCGGTGGTTTTAAATTGCCAACCACTGAGGTGAAAAATACTAAAATCAAATACACTGCCACACGGAAACACAGCTGGCACGTGCATGAGTACACACACCTAACCCACACCTTTGCAAAAGGAAGTAGCAAACATTGTGTGTCTGCCTAGCCAAGTATAATAACTGTTTCCCAAAGTGTGTGTGCTGCTGGTGCTGTAGCTACTTCCCAGCAGATACAGTATTTCATGGCCAGACACCAATACCTCCTCAAAGTGCTACTGAGCCATATTGCACCTGATGCCAGGCCACCGCTGTGAGAGCTGCTGTACAACACAAAACTGTGAGCCAACAACACATCTAATAGGACGCCTGTCTCTCCAGCCTCCAATTTTCCAAACAAACAATCACATCAACACTTCACTTTCCCCGAAAAAGGGAAAGAAAAGAGGCACGGACCAAGAATCTGTCTTTTTCTATCTAAAGACAACCCCCGAGGCTGAGACAATACTCAACTGTTTTTCACTTTCCAAGTAAACATCCCATCTCCAGTTACCAGCCTGTCCACATGGTGAGGATATGCTTTTTTGGATGCAAGGCACATCATGGGATTCACAATACCCACTGCCTCATTAACATTAAGCTGGCTGCAGGTTCTCCATGTCAATCAGTTTCCACCTGTGGGAAAGGGATGTCATGGTGGCAGGAGTTTAGACCATTGATCACGCCACCTGCAGGAAAAGATAGTAACAGCTGCTGCAATTGTTTTTTTTTTTTTTTACCACCTGGAGGCATTAAGTGTTACAGCTGCAGTTTTGTGGCAGTCTTTGCATTTGTGTTTTGGGGATTCTCATGAAACATTTGTACAAACTGTCAAATGACATAAATTGATAAGTAATTCAACCTTACTGTGTCATGCTAGCCTACAGCAAGCATTTACTACCTGCATAAACATACAGTTCAGTTTGCGGCTGTAAAACACCCAAACATTTTGTAAATGCATTTCCCACTCTACACAACTATGACCAGGTTTTGACATCAGAGATATAATTTGGCCATCTAAAAAAGACAGCCAAAGTGTTCAGTAGTTAGAATAACTATTATGCATACAATGGCATGTTAGACAGATATTTAAATAATTTGAATATAAGGCTCAAGGACAGCAAATAGAGTTATGTTTTTTTTAACTGTATTTGTCTAGAAAATGCCAAAAAAAGAATGTGACTAATGTCTGTTTCCCAAGGTTTAAATTTGCTTGTAATTTTTCTTTTCAACAAAAGACCATGATCCAAAAATAATTACTTTACTATTCTGTCTGAAAAAAAGAAAATCTTTACACCATGTATTGGAGAAGCTGGAACCAGCAAATGTTTGTCCTTGTTTTTGTAAAACAAACAAAAAAAAATTCAAATGCTAGTTAAATTTTCAATACAGTTGAGTAATTGTTCGTAGCTCAGGCTCAAAATTTTATCAACTTTAATTGCTACCTGTCCTCTAACGAGTGCTGCAACATTCCCTGGACTTTTCAAATTTTAACAAGAAAAACATAGCCATAGCACATTGTTCCTTTCACTCTAGGAAACCTGGAACATAGAGGACACACAAGGACACTCGAAGCAGTGCGAACTATGCTCTTCCTACAATTTGGTGCAATGTGCTTGTGCAAAAAGTTACAATTTGCAGGTTAAAACATCCATGTATACACACAAAGAAAACAAAAAAACACTAGAGCTGAAGCACTCATTGCCAGTAGTGGTAGAATAAAAGAAGCTGTTACTTTCCATGTCTTTTTCCTTGTCAGCTCTGACCTGCTGTCACTGTCATTGTCTTTAGATTACACAGGTTGGACTGGAGCTGCTGGTGTAAAACTGCTGCCACTGCAGTTCGATGATATTGGCTGAGCCTGGGTTCAGCTTCTTCTTATCAGTGACTCTGTGTGTCCTTGATCATGAAAACAATCAGAGCTGGTTTTAAACTGAGAAAAAGACAAAGATGGATGAATAAGTGCTTTAATAAGTGCAGCAGCACAGGCTTGGATCAAAGGCCAATACACAGCATGGATCTCTAAAATCAACTGATAAATCCACAATTGATTCTTTTCAGTATGCAGAGCACATACATGAACTTGTTTCCTCTCATGTTGGCTCAGAAAAAATCCAAATATTACTACTTCATCCATCACAGAGGAGGTAAAAAAAACTTTAAAACATGAAAAGAGTCGATTGTTATATTAAAAACAATGAAGCACTTATGAAGAAATCAATAATTTTCTAAACCGCTGACCTGAGAGCATCTCACAGGCGAATGCAGTTGTATAGTTCACCTGTCTGCTTTCTAACTAGATGGAATATGAAAATCCCAAGTGCTCCCGTCTTAGAACTGAGAGCAAAAAATGGTGTAGTTGAAAGTCTGAACAGGTATATCAGTACAATTGCTATTGAAATATGCTGTGGAGTCACAGCAATGTCCACTAAACAGTCTCTCTTCTTCAATAATCTTTACATCAGCCCTGTTTGTTTCCCTGACCATGTTTAAGCCCTGTTGGCTCTACTGTCACATGTCAGAAATCCAGTGAACATTCAACCAGAGCAGCAGTCAGTGTGAAGGAAGGCTCATGCAGGTATGTGGGTGTGATCACAGGTTACAAAGCTAGTAATGCTGAAAACCTTTCCACTGTGGAATATTCACAAAATATTCAATTATAAGGATATTAGGAAATACATTTTATTTTTTATATGCGGCATGATGTACCAGATTTAATAACCAGATCTCACTTGGAATAAACATTTTGCTGCATTCACATTCCCGACAAATACCTGTTAGAAAGCACAGTTACTGCATAAATAAATCCCAGATTAAAAGCTTTTACAAATGTCTCACATGTCACGTTTTCTGGATATTCACCACTGTATGTAAGGCCATATAAATTCATGCATTTTTTATCAGCAAATATGCCTCCAGACAGTTAACAGAGTTTAATCCGCTCTGTAAATGGCACCTGAGGTGCAGAAGGCAGTCCACCTTGAATCTGTAGCCTTGGCTCTGGAAGAAGCTCCTCCTTAGCCTACCGCATTTAATCTCAACAAACGGCAAGCTATTTTTCTTCCTGAAGACAAGATATTGCCAATCTCTCTCCCCCAAGAGTGCTGCTTATATTAAAACTGATACTGAACTGAGAAGGACTGACTTAATCAGAACCACCAAACTATATCCAACCTTCTCAGGGACCTGTCAGCAACATCCAAGAGCCTGGGCAAGGCCTAAAGACATGGGCGAGGGGCCAGTGGGTGAGTTGAGCAGTACTTTGGTGCACTGCTAAAGCTATCCAGAGAGATGTCAGCACTAAAAGAGGCATCAGGAAGTAAACTTGTTACTATTCCAAGTTCCTGTATCCTGGAAAGTTATATATTATCCTTCCGTTTCAAGTTGAACCCAGATAATTCTTCAGGAGACTGTCCACTTTTTTTCTTACACTTCTGCTCTACTTTTTCTACTGTTGTGAAGATCAAGAACCTGAGGGGCAGTGGGATAATGCCCTAAATTCCCTGTAGATAGTGTATAATTACACAGACAAATTGTAATCCTGATTAGCCCCAGCAGCCTTTCCAGTCTGTTTACATAATCACATTGAGAGAAAGTCTTCATCAAGGGCTCAGTGGCCAGATTACTGTCTGTGCAGAGCCCACCTGATTACCAGCAATTAGTCACTGCCTGGTATGTATTTTAACTAAATATGGAAACTAGGAGGAAATTTGACGGATACAGCATAATCACAAGAAACAGAAGTGTTGGGACACAACAGATGGACAATTTTCAACAATCTGTTCACTATCATTAATCGCTCACTTTGTCATTTGATGTGCTGGTGTCAGTGCGGGAAACAAGCCATTGCCTGCGTGTTCTGTTTGTCCTCTCCTGTGGCGTCCCTTCAACTTCTCATGATGATCATCCCTGCTGTCTCTCCCTATCAGGTCACTATGAGGACTGTCCAGTATAAAGAAGTGCCAAAAGACAGAAATTTGATGGAAATCTCAGTGTTATCTATCCCTCAAATTACAATTTAAAATGGGTATGAAGGTAGAAATGTACTCACAACATTCATCATATTCTAATGGCCATAAACAATAAACTTTGAGCACTCTCATATGATGTTATCTACTGCTAACACAGGCATGTGCTGAAAAAAAATGGGACACCCTGTGCTTTTTCACTGTAAACATGAAAGATCATAGTTCATTGGATTGATGCAGTGTGATTTTCACAGGAAAAAAGGGCAAACGCAGCAGCTGTACTAAAGAGAAGATGCAGTAAAGTTCTCACTAACACTGTAAAGGAATTCAATTTGTATTTGACTCAGGTCTTTAGCTCTGCTGAGAGGAGAAAAAGCCAGTCCCTGCAATTTAGTTCTCCAAATTTGTGTGTGTGTGAAATTTTATAAGTTCCCAAAGGATTAGATGACACAGTTGCAGTGGATGTGCTCACTTGCTTGGTAGTGGATTGCTGCAAAGAGAATATATTCATTTTGATTCAGTTTGATTTATTTCAAACTATAACTTGCTAATTGTAACTAAACTGTGCAGGATGACAGAAAATCAGACAGGTGAAAAGGTAAAAGAGATATCTTTGTGAACTGGAGTATCAGATGTGTGACATGCCCACCAGCAGGATCCTCACTTCAAAATAATCTAATTAAAAAAAGCTCCCCTAGCAAAGGCTGTGTTTCACAAACTTTGCTAGACAGAGGGCTTTTTTTTTACAGTATCATTATCTTAGCTGGAGAAGTGAGTCACAGGCCAAATCCAGTATCTTCTCTGCAAACATCGTGTCAGTTGTCAGAGCAGAGGAACAGCAGCTGTTCCATGGTTCTTCCTCCACGCCTCGCTCTCTGTCACTATTTCCTTTGCGCTTTTCCAAAAGAAGACCAAGGCACCCCCCCGCTCCTCCTCCTCCTCCTCCTCTCCTTCCCCCCTTCCCCAATTCCTGGCTGGCTGGCTCGCTAATAAGTGACAGAACTAGGGGGATTGGCAGTGGCCTCGAGGTTTGACATTGCCACAATGTGGGTGGTGATGAAACAGCACTGCGCCCGGCTCTGCTTGACTCGACTTGGCTCATTCTTGGTGGGCGCTGCTACTCTGCATGCTGCACATTTCATCCACCCCCAACAGACAGACATGAGAATTACTCACACAATGAACAATCTCCATGTAAATTGATATCGCTGAGTGCCCATTTTTGGACGTACATAAAATGCATTCAACAGGCAAGCAGCCATGTACTGACACACACTATGTCTCTGAAAACATGTCCCTGAACACACACTCACACTGACAATGTCCCTGAATACATGGATACACACACCACATACACACATAATAAATAACATAATAATATAATATATAATGCAACAACACACTGATAGACAAGAGCATGTTGAAGATTGGAATTGGATTTACCTTTTATATGTTTTAATTGTAGTTAAACTCAATTATTATGATAAACATATAACCAACATAGCAAAGAGGGATGATTTTTTTTAAATTCGTTTCCTGTTCATGTTGTTTAAATGTCAGTGGACAATGTGTGAGCACATGGTAGCTGAAGTGTGGTAAATGAGCAACAATTGCTCCGACTAATTCTAACAAAAGCTGTAGTAAATACTGTGAATCAAATTACTGTTGTGGACAAGAAGAAGAAGAAACACAGAGCTGACCAACGGATTGAGTGCAAAGTCTTGGTATTTTGCTGCTTCATGTTGACCAAAGGCAATAAGACTACATTTTCAAAAAACTGTATCAGAAAAGTTACATTTCAGCAGTGCTGAAATTGTCAGTGCTCTGAGCGGAATGGGCTGATGCATATAAGGGGGAAAAAAATAGAAGCAGCGGTTACCTCACCAGCTCGGGTGAGTATTCAAAGGACAGACCCTGAGAAAGAGCCACTGGAATACTAACAAGCCCACCTTACACCTGCATGCACTGGCAAGTCCGATAAACACCACTCGACAAATTGGTTCCACAGCACTAATTGCCTCGACCCCCTAAATGGTTCTAGTAACATTTCTGGCCTGAGGCAAAATCCCACCAAAATACCTGAAAACTCGACCCAGAAAAGGGGAAACGCGGACAGCTCGGAGCTAAATGAATAACAATCTCCTAACATCCTATAGGAAATCTGCAGTGCATGCACTTGCGCCTCAACAATTCACTAGTTACCCTACTAAGCAAAGCAGCTCACGTAGGCTATTAGAAGGAGCGTAGGCTACTGCAAGAATATCTATTGAGCGACTCAGTCAAAGCCTGCATTGAGCGCTAAACCGGTGAATTGCGTCCCTTAAAACTCCATCCAGCAACCCACTGTAGCCTATATCGCGCACGTCTGTAACATTAAAGCTTTTGATTTCTCTCCCGCTCTCTCTCTCACACACACACAGAGAAACGCACGCATACACACACACACACACACTCGGGCACACCAAGCGCATCAGAAAATACAGAGAATTGCTGCAGTGGCTCGTACCTTTCACACAAGTGAACATCAGGGAAAAGATGAGATTCCAAAAAACAATTCCCGTCCTAATCCTCATCGTTTTGGTTTGAACAAAGTCCCCTCGGCCACATTTAACGCATCTCCTGTTGAAAATGTCCCGTAGTTCAATAGATCCGTCGTAGTATCCGTCTCTGTAAATCCCCTTCATGTTCTCAACTAACACATGTAGCCTACAGCCTAGTCTTTTTTTCTCTCTTTCTGTTGGGTTGAAGTAGGTTCCCTTTCCCTTCTCAGAGGAGAAAGAGGCAGAGCCGCCCGCTGCGCTATGTCAGCTGATAGGAGAGAAGTGAGCAAGACTGAATTTTAGGATAGAACCACAGCAACCTGGACGAGGGCTCAACCATCTCTGCTGAGAGGGGCATCAAGTGTGAGCATCTCTTCTGGTGCGCTCTCGCCTCTGCTGCTCAGCATCTTTCCTGCCTTTAATCCCTGTAAACCGATTGAGGACGGAAAGGAGTCTAGCCTACAATTTGAATGCTGCCCTTATCGATCGGCAATTTAACCACGCACACAGTGAGAGAGAGAGAGAGAGAGAGAGAAAGGTGGTGGTGGGGAGGGGGGTTGGCGGGTGTAGTGAGAGAGAGCGTCCTGTCTAAGTATGATGAGGCTGATGTGTTGGGTCACAAATCATAAAGTGGGAACAGTGGAGGTGTGGGTGGTGAGGAGGAGGAGGATGAGGATGAGGAGGAGGAGGAGGAGGAGGAGGAGGCACGTCTTTATGGGGAGAATGTAAATCCTGTGAAAGAAATGAACTCTGTAAACGGCAGCATGTGGTTCATGTGTGCGGGAGGAGGTGGGGGGGTTGTCAGGTGAGACTCAGACAGGCGGCCTCCCGTCCCGAAAGCTGATGAAAGAAATTCGCCTGGTAGGCAATCTCACCATAACTCTGATTTTCATTTTGGAGATCGAGCGCGGCCGTTATTGGGAGTGATGTGACTGGGCAATTTGCAATGCAAAGATGGGATGATGACGGCGCAAAGCGCAGCTCGGCTGCAGTGGGGCTCTTCTGCCATCTAGCTTTGGAAGAGTCACCGACCTGAGCTTTGAAACGCAGAGGAAAAGGGGGAGCGATGGAGTCAGAGGCAGTGATTGCAGTTGCACATATAATGGACATCTTCCGTCCTATAAGACATTCAGATACGATTTTGAGCTGTTGATTCTGATGCTGATTTGCTTCATCATCTCTGGCTTGACCAGCCCAACATATTAAAGTTCCTAAGAACAGCAACTGTGAAACGAGCTTCTCTCTCAGGTGAGACTGAAATCAATTATGTGCATATCTTCGGGTTTGACTATTGAATACCTAATAACTGTACCCGCAATGACCTCCATACAAATCAATATCCTGTGCCACAGAATTGGCAGGATTTATTAGTGAGATGTCAGCAGGGCAAGTTCATACGGAAACCTAATAAATTAACTTTGTGCTTCTTTGAATTTGAGGAGAAGCCAAAATGAACGTTTCTCAGTAATTTACAGTGTGGGAGCTGTCCACGGTGCTGAAACTTGTCTGCTTGTTGTTGCAGCCAATTTAGGGAGGAAAATGACTTCTCCTTTCAACATTTCCTACCTAAAAATATTGTGCATCACAATGCCCTACTTTAAATTCAAGACTACCTGTATTTCAGATCGTTAATTAACTGTTTGGATAAGAAACTAGACAAAAATATGGTGCTCCTCACCTTAAAATTTCTAGTGCAAATCCTTCCCGCTTTGAAAATGATCTTTTTGCATGTTTTTGTTCTGTGTCCAAGGTTAGTTGGCCAGACAGGGCAGACCTCTCAAACCTACACCTGCTCTCCCTTGAGAAAATAAATGAGAGAAAACAGTCTGATCTTGCTTTAATCTTGTCTAATTATGAGGCAGCAGAGGGTAATGGGCTTGGTGTCCTTTGGCCAAATATTCAGAAAACATATCTTGACTGTGGAGGCCGAATGTTGATAAATATCACATTTATATTTTTGTAATGTGGTGAGGTTTATTTGGAAATTTGCCGTTGTAAGCACATTTTAGGCTTTGTGTTTCGTGAATTAAGTTTTATTCTGGATTTATTGTGTCCTTGCCAAGTCAATAAAATGCATTGTAGCTCTTTGTGAAAATCTCATTTTACATGTTTCTGTGGGGTAGCTTGATAATAATCTATCTTGTTCTGCCCTTACAAACTGAATCCCTGCCACATGAGCGATAGATTTGTATCCTCACTCTATTCCTCTGTAGAGTTGTTTATCTCAATGGTTTATGCAGCAGAAGCAAACCATTGTGTATCTGCCAGTGTGAAGTGGAAGGTCCCTTGCTCCCACCTAGAATCAAAATTCCTCAGGTGTCTACAGGCCCCGACAGAGGCTGCTGGGAATGGATTGAGGCACCAGGTAGCTTGTCTTTACCACTGTAATCGACAGGTGGGCCCAGGAGTGTGGGCTTCAGTCGTATTGATGCCTCTTGCCAGCTCTCGCTTGCAGCTTGATGAGCAATCAGACTGCCTTTTGCCTGATCCTCCTGTTGCTTTTGTGTGCATCCATGTGTATGTGTGTGTCAGTGTCTATGTATTGACACACCATGCGTGCCAAATCGAATATATATACTCTCACACATGCCTGCACATGTACAAGCATGGTTGAGTATTCTGTATACAGGGGCATGTTTTTACAAACATTTCCACGTTTTGTATTGACAGGGAGCTCATGTTTTGTAATGTCCTTTTATGTGTTGGCCACTGCATTAAGAACAACAGAACCAGTCAGCTAACCAGCCAGATAATCACCAAGCCAACTGAGCAGCCGGTTAGACAGCTACAGTGACTGCACCGACACGGTTTTCCCCTCAGGGACTCAGGCTGTTGTACTTGTGAATCTGGAAAGCATGTTCTGATTAGCAGCAGCCGTGTGCGAGGACTGATGCCTGGGAAGGTTATCACATCACACAGGGCCAAAGGGCCTCTCTGTCCAGAAGTTGCTTCATGGGGGGGTTTAGACAGGTGTCTATGTAATATATATTATGTGTACGCACACTGTGTATCGTATGTGGGAGTGTATGTGCATGTGTGAATAGAAGTGTCGTACCATTGCTATGTGAGTATGTAACATTTGCGCCCTTCAGGGATAAACACTAACAGGCATGTGTATGCCTCTATGCATGTACGCGTGCAGCGAGGCCGTAAGCCTCTGCATGCATCTAAGTTGAAATCTTCACGCTTGGGTTATATTATGTTTGAGTGTGTCTGTTTGTGTGCAGGGGCAAAGTGCAGCTGGTATGGGGTTGATAGAGTAAGCACCAGGGTTGGATTAGCTTGACTTCCCCAGAGGAATGTGTCGGAGTCTGGCCTCTCACACACTGTCGCTAATCCACTGCTGGGCTCTGCTGCTCCATTGCTCTGGGTGTGCTACCAACAGCACCTAAGGGGTACTGGGAATGTGTGTGCAGGTAAAAGGGGTAAAGGGGACAAGGTAGATGTCTGTGCATGTGAGTAAGACGGTATAAGGGGATGGAGATGGGCTAATGAATAATGAAGGGCATTTGGGGCATAACAAACATGTTTAAAACAAGATTTTTAAGCTTGTTGAGTTTAAAAAATAGCAGTTTACTCTCATATGTTTTTGTTCAAACTGTGCATTTGCCCCCTATTGAATACACTACAGTCTGTTCACATTAATTCAGCCACCTTAGATGGTCAAACTTCTCCTTTGAAATTCATAGGAATACTCGTCCATCAGTGAATTAAAAGCTTACAAGCTTTTCCATTTGTCTAAAATTAACTGTGAGGCATAATGTAACACAGCTCTTACAATTACAAGAAAAAGCATACAATCACACCTTATCCTGTGGCAGCTTATGTGGTGGCATACTGACAGAAATATGCATTGACAGTTTCACTGGCATGCCTCGCAAGATCATCATCAGCCTGATGCTAGCACTTTAGCTCAGGGCAACACTCTGAGCCATGAGTCATAAACAAATGGTTCAGTCTGAGTAAATATAGATTAAAAGAATGTGAATTACAAAAAATATTAGTACTTCATTGGTTTTCACACACTATAAAACCCGACTTGTTTGGTGCATAAATATGAGTAAGCAGATATATAAAAAATATTATTTAAATGTAAAACATGTGACATAACTTAAATTCACATTAAAATGTCTAAAAATTATTATATCTTTGTTATGGATTTAATTGAGTTGTACTATGTTATCCTAAATATTTCCAACAACTCAGAGAAATCATTAAATTTATTCAAGAGAGTGGTGTGTTTTTATTTTGCTGCTTGTCACTGACTTCTGGGTGAACAACAGTCAGACAGTGAGAGAAGATTTTGTAAAATGTGACCAAATATAACATAATTAAAATTTTTATAAATTACCCATTTTTACCCGTCAGTCAGATAGATTTTCATTTGCTACTTAATAACATCACATAAACTGTATCTTTTGTATTCATTACTTTAACAGAGTAGCATCTAAAAGCAGAAATGACATGAGTCAAAACTCAAGTCAAAGTTATTTCTGTGACACATTTTAAACAAAATGGGCTGACCAAGGTGCTTCGCAAACATTGGCAAAGGAAACAAGATCAACAGAGCAAACAACAAAAATCAAACATGGTCAAGCAAACATCAAAATGAATCCAACAAGTAATGTAGAACTAAAAAGGACCATGAAAGCTCTTTTAGTAAAAGCAATATAAGAATGGGCCTTGAGGTTGGAACAACTCAGTGGAGGAGGCAGATCTGATGTGGTGGGGCTTTTTGTTACAGACTGGAGCCTAACAGTAGAGTAGGTGGAGACACTCTTAAGCTTTAGATTAAGCCCCAGTGATGAGCATGAGTGACTGGTCAGAGGACCTGAGTGATTAAAAAGTGTCAAAAGGTCAAGTGAAGGAGCTGTAGGATATGTAATGTACAAAGTTCCACCAGGACACTTTCAGAAGCATTAAAGTGTCGATACATTCAAGACAGTATTCTACTTGTGTGGGTTTACGTATATGTGTGGACCAATGGTGTGCCCGGGGGGGGGGGTCGTCTTTTGGACGAAATGGGAAAAAACTGTTTTTGTGATAAGAGGTACATGAGACTTTGGTCCAGAGGGAAGCGACACTATTTGTTTGTGACATCAAAACCATTTCAATCCATGTATCTGTGCACCTAGCAATTTTATTCAGCCTATGAAAACTTTACTTTCATAAATTTCACTACCTTTGCCCAATAACTACATGAGAGTTCTCTGTACTGCTGTCTTTTGCTCATTATGTTCTACATGCATTTTGATTAAATCTCTGCCTACTGAGTCCGCTGTGCTTTGTTCACGTATCTGACATTAAATATTCTTCAATCTTTTATCTTCTGCAGAAAGGTCTGAAATATTAGAAGGCAGGCAGAGAAGGAAGGAAGAGGGAGGGAAACCAAGGTGTAAATAAAACAAGGGTTAAAGGTATTGATTGGGGGAAGGTGGCAAACATTACAGCAAGAAATAAAACCAGATGTGAGTTGAAGGGAGTGAGGGATAAAGCTGGGAAGGACAAACAAGCAAAAGAAGGGCAGGGTGAAGATGAATCAAGGTTATTGGCACTGAAAAAAGAGGAGAGGGATAGAGGAGAAAAGCAAGGGTAAACTATTATAACAAGTAGAAAGCACAGAAGAAGCACAGAAGCCTGGGAAACAAGGAAAATGGAATAAATATTGAATCTAGCTGGATGCCAAATACATGTGTTTTTGGGTGACACAAGCCGCAGCCATTATAGGACCTGGGAAAGTGGAAGTTTTTCAGTTTATTTTTAATTTAATATGGAAAATTTTTTATCGAATTCTCAAAAATCAATTCATCAATTTGTGTGTATTTACACTCAAGGTCAAATAATTTAATTTAATTTGAGATGATTAAAAAGAAGGAAATTGTTTTCATTCCCACAATAATTAGTGAAACTACAAACAGAAAAAAAATTGCTGTTCACCAAAGTGACTCCACTGCAGCAAACACAACTTCAAAGATGGTCTCATCATATATTGAAATGTAGAATGAACAGTCTGGTGATACACAGACTTAATCATATGAATAAAAGATCAAAGGAAAAAATTGCTGATTGAGAGAGAGGAGGAGAGAATAAGCAAACGCTAGCTTTTTTAGCCACAGTGGGAGAAAAAAATAGAGTTATACACCTTTTTTAGAGGAAAAATGTCATGTTTGATTGTAAGTCTTGTAAATGTGCTGCTGGTATTAAAAAATGTGCTGGGGTTATTGAGTGAGAGGTTTTCTGACAGTCCACAACATAATCGGGTATTCATGGCAGCTAAGGCTCATCACACTGTGAAATACCAGACTTACCTACACTGACTAAAGTGTTGCTATGCTTAAATAGCACCTTTAAGGCACAGCTTAACACACAACCATTTGGGGCAGTGAAAGCTGGCTAAATATGACTCAACTGTAAGCAACACTGTAGGAGTTTTCTAATGTCTTTGTTCCTTGTTACCCATATTACTGAATTCTCATCTCAGCCGAGGGGAAAATCGCCCATTTGAATTCCGTGAAATTAGCATCTGTGTTTCTTTAGCACAACAAACACACTCTGTTACTTTTTTTTCAACGTGGCTGAAATAGCAATATTATTGTCACATGTTGCCAGTATCTTACTGCCAAGCGACTAGAATCGAGTGTGTAGAACATGATGTGCTATACGCTTGAGAACGCTGCATGTGTAAAAAAAGGGGCAGATTACTGCTTTTATTTTTTTTAAAGCCTGCATTACTTTTTGCAGAGTATGGTGCAAGGCTGAGGAAAATCAAGTATCCTGCTAAGCAGCTTAGCAATTCCTATAACGCTTGGTGTTGCTCCTAAGGTAAAATGCAAGTCTGTCAGAGCAGCTCACTACTTTCCCTGCTTACCTGAGGCTCAGGCTCCAAGCATTTTCTGTCTTGAGCGATAGTTCAGCAGTATCCTGGTGGCGCTGCAGCTTTGCGCACCATCTGCTTACTCTACTGCTCTTGAGATTGTTCCTTTCCTCACCTGTTATTGCCTTTGTCTTCACTTTGAAATAGCTACTATGCTTTCTCAAGCAGGAATGAAAGTGATCAATAGCTCAGTTTAATTAAACCATAAAAAAATATGTTTCTTTGCCTTCAGCATGAAACATGGTGCGATATTGCATCGGCTTATTTTTAACATTAATAACTCTGCTCACCACATTTGTTCATAGGGCAAAATTAAAAGTGTACATATCCATGGGTAATAAATTTATGTTCCATGAAATGAAGGTAAGGGGGTCAAAAAGCAGGTGGATATGGCAATCAAACAAGTTAGCATTTTTATGAGAAAGGTTCAAAGAACATGTATAATTTCACAGCCATGCAGTCTCTGCAGAACGGTTTGGTTCAAGCCTTATTTTTTAGCAACATGATATTAAGTCTCTTACTCCAGGGCCATTGCACACAACAGATCTCTGACAGTGATAAAAGGCTTGAAAGGGTGGGTGTAAATGATAAAAAATAATTAAATAATACACAAAATTTGATTACAGTGTATGGGTAAAAAAGCAAAAAAGTCTCTTTTTTTCCATAAAATTGAAGCCCATTTTTCCATGTTTTAGTGTAAGAGCTGAACAGAGCTGAAAATGGGTAGGTCAAGATGATGGGTTAGATGACTCACCACTTAAAACTACACAAAAACAATAATGTGACCACAAATGTAATTCATTAATTTCATTTTGCTCTGAAAGAAGAGAGCATAGAGAATGAGGTAAAAGTGGCAGAGTACTGTAGGTCAGACTGTACTTTTGCTGTGTCAGATGTTGAATAATGAATTATGCATTGTAATGGAATTAGATACATGTGAGACTTTAGTATTACATACAGTATGAATAAATGAACTTATTCTGGGGCCGACTTGCTTTGTGAAGCAGTTTTTTAATGTTATGTAATAACATTTGTATTCTAATGTAATGAACTTAAAATAACAAATGTTTGCTCAAGTGGGATTCTCAGGTGTCAAGAGCAGCTGTAAGATGATTTGATCAGAGGCGAGGAATCTGACACATACTACATGAAGTATGTACTGTACACAACGCAGACATGTTGAGCCAAGCTGGGACTTGTTTTCCAGCAGATTATGTAGGTGTAAGTTAAGCACATTAACCTAAAACTGGAACATTTTGCAAAGATACAAATCATCTGTGCCTGAAATCCAGCAGGTGGCCGCTAAACATGGGCTGCTGAAATTTTCAAAAGAGGTTTGATGCTACGCAGTGTGTGCATTTATTTTTTCTGTTGGAATGGGAGAGTATTGCATTTCACATCAATAGGGGGAATATTACCTCTCACTTACACCTAACCTGGGGCAAATGCAAACAAAGTAGGTCATACTTGAAAAACTGCTTTAAATTCACGTTTTTGTGTTAGTTTTCACGAATGCCCAGCAACCTTGATTATACACAGCAATTGCCGTCTGAGAAGACTGCACATTTATTCTGCTGTACTTGCACAAAATGTAAAATGCAGATCCCTTTACCCTGTTCTCGCCCATATGGCTCTGAACATAAACACCTGTTTGTGTACTGTAAATCTGTTCATTGCATGGGAAACTGCAATTCAAAGACATTAGTTGGGGTAAGAAAACCTTACATTTGCATATTACGTGTTGTATTTAGATTATGTTTTTACCAAGGGTGACTTAACGTGCAATTTCCATATTCTCATATGAACAAGCAGCTAAACTTAACGAGAGCAAAAGTTGAGCCTTTTTGGTTCTTACAATACCCACAGGACCATAAAATGATCCTGTTGGCTTGAAACAGTAGGAAAAGAAATGGAATAAGTGCCGGACAGAGAGACAGAGGGGATATTTTGAGAGAGCAATTATAGTCACTAGAGGAGGGAGGAGGATATGAATCAGGGAGGAAGGTGATGTGCAGACAAGTTTTCAGCCTGCAGTGGAAGACGTACTTCATCAGTCCTTGCCCCTGATGGGAAACTTGTGAGGTTACCTTTTGTTTAAAGGCATTATTAAGCCCCTCCTGAATCAAAGATTAACCTCACTGCACAGAATCACAATCACAATCAATCGGACTTATAACCGGTATGCAGCTGGGATTGTTTTTGGTTACTTTGATATAGAGTGCATGCTGATTGTGGAGTGTGATTGAATTTCATTTTAATGCAGCTGAACCGGGTACTCCTGAATGTGTGCATTTTTGTTTTGCTTTTGCTTAAATACCAAATTGCGGCAATCAAGAACTGATCCCCTGAGCTCCAGCTGTGATTGCCCTTTAAAAGACCAATTACTTTTTGTGTTTGATGAATAAATACCTGTGTGGAGCTTCCTGTTATACTTGACTTGGATTTCGTCTTCGTCTGTGTCGAACAGTCAAGAGCGGAAACTTCCCAGCACCACGGGAGTGAATGGAAGTGTTGAAAAAGATCGACATGACTGCACAATGAGGTCCAATACTCCCCCTAAAGAAAAACAGCAAGTGATAAGCTTTTTACTCGTTAGAACAAATAAGAAAACTGACATATACATTAAAGGAAGGAAAATACCGCCTCTATGAGAGCACACAGCATGAGTTTGATTTGGCATGCAACAGAAAAATACATTGAATGCAAACAATCCTCCTGTAAAACTTACCTGGAAAGATACAGAAGCATTTACCAATGTGACTTTTAGATAAGGTGAGAATGTGAACCAATTATTTGTATTTGATTGGGTAAGTAAAAGGAATGATGCAGCAAACACAGAATAGGTTTCACAAATGTATTTGCTGATTTTGGCAGTTTTTGGATTGTATTTCTGCCTGTGGTGCCCAGTGACTGGAATGAGACAAAAAAAACTTTCCTCTAAACCAGAAAACATGCAATAACAGCTTCAGGAATATTCTCACTCACATCCCCACTCTTGATATCTGTCCTTGCCACACAACCTCCCATTATTGTCCTAATTGAGCTTATCTTGTGTTTATTATCCCTCTAGGCCGCCTTGTTTTTGTGCTTTCAGCCTCTGCTGTGCTTCTTCCAAGATTCCTTAAATCTCACAGAAAAAGTGAAAGGTAGTGTCTGTTTTGTGCCTTTTCATTTCCTGCCTTTCTTTATTTATTGTATTTCGCTGACTACTTTTCTTATTTTGCATCATGTCTCTGTCTAGTTTTTGCTTCTTAGTGTTGAGCGTCCGCCTGAATAAACACACCCCAATTCCTTTTGCTTTCTTTTGAATTTCTTCTTCGTTGTGCTGCTGTGAATCACTGTGAACAAATATTGTTCGACAAAGAAAATGAAACATCCCCATCATTCCTACAAACAAGACATTGCAGAAATGTCACCAAATAAAAAGTAAACATGACTGAGTAAAATGATAGTGAGAAGCTGTTTTCCAAAATACAGCTACTATATCACATTCAAAGATCTGTAAGTGAAGCATATCTTGCCCCCCCCCCCCCCTTATCTGTTATGGACCACATTGATGTATTTACATGCACTCTGGTGCATTTGATCTTAAAACTCTCGATGCAGTTTATCATACTGCTCTTAGGTGCGTAGCCAAAAATGTCTTTAGAAAGCATTGACCTTTACTATGATAGAGGGTTGGGTGGAAATCATTGGCAGTGGGAAGAGAACAGCTCTTCTTTCTATCTATTTACAAAGCACGTCTTAGGAAACTACCCAAATGTCTCTTTAGGTATAGATCAAATTTGCACTTCACTAGGCCCAAAGACTATCTGGTCCTTGAAAATCTACATTTAAAAATGAGACTCGGAGATTGGTTTTTAATTTAAATGGAAACATTTACAGGAACATGTACAGTTCAGTAGTAAATGTGTTTTGTATGAGGCTTACGTATGTATTGTACTGTATTTCTAGTTGTATATCTGCTCAGTGACCTGAGTAAAGCCTGCTCTCATTAGCTTTTACCTGATTGAAAAAAGGTGCAAATGAAATAATTATGCAGACTTAATACTAGCACACATTTTTTTATTTTAAAAAAATGAAAACAAAAAAAATTTGGAATTCCATACATATTTTGGATGAGTTTGTTTTGTCTTACACTGTCAACAAAAGTTTGAAGTAGTATTTGACTTACAAAGTGACAATGTGCAGGGTTGGATATTGAAGTTTCCGGGTAAACAGAAGAGTGAAGACAGCTCAACTATATATCTACTGTGAGCTGTGTTTTGTCACATTTTAATTTTCTTTAGACTGAGGAAAGTGTAAATAAATACATTACTGCGCCTCGCTAGACAGAGGTCTTCTCTCTGATTGTCTCATAACACCTCTGTGGATGATATGAAATTTGTTTATTCCATTTTTCATTTTTACTCTCCATGCAGCTTCCCTTGAACTAATTCAAGCAGCAAATCCTGTCAGTTATGAATGTATTTTAGCTGTAAAATCCCTTTGCATACATACAATAAAATCAGTATCTGTGGCAAAACATCTGGATATTTTTACAAAGGAAATTGTATTTGTATAAAGTCTGAAGTGGGAGAATAGAGTCTCATGGAAACAGTACTTAATATTACTTACACCTTACATTCATAACTGCAGCCTTTTAAATCCTACACTACATCAACAAGTTGTGGATTCACACACTTTTTGCTATGTCTGCTGCAGTAAAAACATATTCACACATAAATAGTGCTGCAAATAATTCCTGAATATCAGTGCATATTGGAGAAAAGTAAAAACTATTTAAGGACACAACAATGGGGGTGAATGTTGTGGTCTGTAATGAACTGATAAAGAGATTTGAAACTGTGCTGACTACCATTGGTCGGTCATGGAAAAGTTTAATTCAAGAATGTTTGTTTGCCGCTGTAAACTGATAACAACAAAAATTTTTATCAAGTTGATTATTTGGGAAACTGGGGCCATCGCTGCATGCTGTAACAGTTAGGCTGAGGATAGGTGCACTGTGTGGGTAGTGTGTATGCAAGAGCCGTTAGTGAGATTAGATTTCCCCAGGACTGAACTCAGGGCAGTTATTTTAAAAGCAGCGGGCACCTCTCCTGTCTGCAAAGATTTGTTGATGCAAGTGGAGATGAACTGCGACAAGATGGGGGAAACAGGATTTAAGAAGAGGTGTAGGTGCTTGTCTGAGGGAGCAATAGTGCAGTTAGTTATGATGGCTGGCAGAGTAAAGCTGTGACCTCAGCGAAGAGTTGAAGTGGTAGTGGGTCGAGCAGCTGGAGCTGCCATTTTTAGCAGGTGACTACTTAAATGTTACCATACATAATGCAGGACTGGCGGTCTGAAATCCTAAGTCAGCAAGGTTAATCAGGGTCTATTTCCTACTGGGAGGAAGGGAAGAGTGGTGAAAGTGTGAAAAAAATGACAGGAATGTGTTTCATGCCATCTTCACACCTGCATTACTTTACAATGTAATGAGTAATTGTGGCTTCACTTTTCCTCACAGCAGACATTCCCTAGACAAGCTATGCAGACACTCCAAGGCCTTTTCACAGCACACATTTTGACTTGTCATTGTAAGAGAGGCAGAGGTGTTTTTAGTAACATTAACAATGACTCTGTTCTATTCAGGTGTTCCAGCAGTGTGACAGTGAGCCAGCTTGCACAATAACAGGATCCTGAAACTGGAGCAGTTAAATGAAAATCAGCCATCCTGAATTTTGTTCTGTACATTGTTGTTTTTTCATCTGTACCGTGTCAAAATGTCCTCTGTGAAAAATATAAATGTGCATTCGGGTGTGCTTTAGTTGGTTACAAAAAAAGAAACGATTGGAATAATATTAAGTTTTGATACGTGCTTTGTTCAGAGGTTACAGTTAATATGGACATGTGAATGTAATTTAATGATCTACACCTAACTTTCACCTAAGCTCACTGATTAACCCGAATAAGTTACAAAAATTACTTGCACAAGTGTTCTGGGCTTTATAAGTTTTATTTTGAAAGTGTTTTATCAAAGGGTTTTAGCTATGTCTCACGGATATATGACATACTATACTTGTTGTTATTGTTTGTTTGTTTGTTTGTTTTATTCATTAATGTTGCATTGTTAAAGTTTTTAGAGAGTGGTGAAGATGCAGCAGAGGATCCAGGCTGGAATTGAACTTGAGCTTCTGTAGCTTTGATGTGAAGTACATGCTCTGCGAGGTGAGCCAAAGTTAGAAATAAAGACAAATATTTGTTTTCACAAATAGGCAGAGGCTTCAGTAGAATATAAAAGAGTCTTGGAATAGATTCAAGTAGGTTTTTGAAATATAGGACTTAACAGAATAATAGAGTAATTTTACACTAATGTATTAACACTCTTACTCAAAAAACAGATGAGTTGTTCTCTTAATGCTGTTTATGCACTTCATGTAAAAAAGAAAACACTTTTATTTATGCAACTCATGTGCCACAAGAGGTCAACTAAAATATGATTGCATGCTGCTGCCAGTTAAACATTGTTTATTTTTATAGATATCTTTGCAGCAGATTTTTTTCCACACCTGCTTGATTCGTTTCTCTTAGTAGACATGTAGACTGGTTGAATGTATCTTATTTTGTTACTTTTGCTGTAAGAATTGGTGTGTAAGACAGTTTACTTATATTTCTTAAAAGGTAAGTCACTTTTGACTTTTTCAATGTATTTCTTTTGCTTTAATCAACCAAAATTAAATTTAAGTTGTCTTTAATTATTGGAAAACATCCCCTTAAACAGATGTTTTTAGTGATTCTGAAAAAGAAAAAACGTTCAAACCTGTGTCTACAAAGTTAAATATCACTGGAGTTTCTTTATCTGTTGATGAGTACTGATCCTTTTTGACTCATAAATAAATCAAAGTTGTTTATGTACAAAAACAGAAGCACTCGACATGAATACCAGAACATCATTGACATATAAGGCTTTTTTCTATGTATGACTGTGGAGATGCGTGTGTTAATCTTTCTTTGATCATAATTAGTCATGCAGTGGAATGAGTGAACGGCATATAAGGCGGGAGAGTAGGCGGACTAATGCTCTTTATAGAATTATGGATACACATGCTCCAAACACACTCGCACACATGCACACATGCACACACACACACACTCCCGTAAGCATGGCCGTTTTTCTCTCTCTCTCTCTCTTTCTTCCCGTTCCCCTCCGTTCTTCTCCTCCCTCTCTGTCTCCTCCAGAGCTCAGAAACAGAAGGCAGCTTTGGGGCGGGAACACATTCCATCATTTCAAAAGGAAACAAGTCTCATTTTTCTCTTTCCTCGCTCTTGTCGCCATCGTCTCTCATTTGCAGCCTCCATCCTACTGCAGTTCTCAATTCTTTCTCTCCTCTCTCCATCTCTTTCTTTTCCTTCACATTTATGTCATATTCTCTCTCTCTCTGTTCTCTCTTTTTTCTTCCCCCCTACTGTCTCATCTGTCTATGGAGGTAATTCCCTCTGCATCCTCCTCTGGGCAAACAAGATGACCCACTGCTTCCTAATTACCTCTGCACTCTTCTTTTCTTCCACCATTATTCTATTAGTATCTACTACATAATAATCATCAGGGTGGAAATTGGATGTAATAGCTTAGAGCGGAATGTGGTATGAACAAGGAAGCCAGAGACAATAAAATGGCTTTGGTTTCCCAAAGTAATTTAGCCAACTTTGTGTTAAATATATCAGCTCAAAAGGAGGAATTATGAATATTATTCACAACAAGTGCAGGTAGATTTCTATACATCAGTTCCCTCAACAGCTGACCTACACTAATGAGTCAGTGCTACTATACAAGCCACCTGTTGAGGGCTGCACTAAATCAGGGGAGCCACATCACTAGAGTAACTGCTCTGCTGCTCAAGTACCCTTCACCGTGTCTCCCTTTGACTATAGTTAGAATCTGCCTTTAGTTTGTTAGCTTGGTCAGCCATGTAGCTTGTGGCCCTATTGGCTAACTGAGTTGGCCTGGATCAAAACCTTGGAAACCCAGGGATGTGTTGGTGTTTATACCGCAGGCAATGGAACCAGGCTCAGTGGCCTCCAAGTGAACAAAGCCAAGGATTACAGTGCAGACATCATCTACAGCTGCCCTGACTCGGACTCGGACTCTGACACTATCAAGAAACAGGGGGAAACAGAAGAAGCATGAAGTAGGAGGAAGGTCAGTCCTCCCCAGGGTAGGTTTATGTATGTGATTCAGTGAACAAGTGTTTGTTTCGACCAACCAGAGCTTGAGATTTTTGGAACAGTGGACAAAAAAAGAAAATGCTTTAGGAAACAAACACTTTTTTTATTATTTCAAAGTGTGTTTTATGATGAGTTAAAGAAGCATTTGAGCTTTTGTATATCTTAGATATTTGAATTCAGAAGGAATAAAGATGTTTTTTTTCCCACTCACTAAAAATAATAGGTGCAAAAATATTTTCTTCATTGGCATTTTGTGAGTTTATTGTTTTATATAACAGACTGCTACATTTTACATGCTCTCTTAACTTTTTCACTTTTTGTTACTTCTTTACATTTCAGTGATATTGTTGGTTAATATCATGAATGTTATACATATGTACCACATGTTCATCCTTTAAAGCCTGACATGGTAGGTTTTGTATTCATGGAGGGATGATATTATTTGTTTCTGGTGTCCATTTTGTCTCCTATTCAAGTTTAATGGATAGTAAAGATACAGACAGACAGAAAATTGAGACAGAGAGAGGGTATCAGCAAATAGTAAAGGTCTCCAGCTAAAAAACTAACCAGCAACATTAATGACCAGCCTGCATGTGCTGTAAATGTTCTGCTAAGGCACTCCCTACCAGTCTTTTTTTAATTTAGTTGATATCAAATGTTCTGGTAACCATGTGCTCATACAGCACATAAGTTATGAAAACTTTAACCATGAATGCCCTGATGCCACTGCAACAGTCTGCATGCGGATGTCTTGTGTCAAAATAACATTGTGAAGGTCAACACAGCAGGAGGCCTGCAGAGCTGTTCCTGCAGGATTGTGCTTTTCTGAATGAAAGAGGTGGTACTACTGACACAGCCATCAGTGCATCCATGGCTGTAAGTTGTCTTAAATACCTCTTAGAAATCCCTGTAAACTCAGACTAAATTAGACTAAAACATCTATTGAGGCATACCCGAGGAAAATCGAAAGCTGTTCTTGAAGCATTTGGAGTGCATACATGCTCTGAGTCTCTTTTGAAAGGTGAGTTTAAATTTTATTCCTCAGCAGTCGGAATCATTTTAAGTGTTACTGGCATCAAGTTGTGGAAGACTTTTTTTTATTACGCCTACATTTTTTGGCAAACAGATGCCTTGAGATGACTATAGATGGGCGTTTTAAGCTTTAAAAACAGCGTCACAGCATGGCGCCATAACAACTTAAAATTCATTCCGAGTATATGCCAAGATTTTCAAGAAACTGTATCTTATCTAAATAAATACTAATTTATACTAATCCGATCTTTATTTAGACCACCTATGTTTACTGCATTTTGAAGTTCATTTATCAGATTACAAAAAGACTGATTGAGAATCTCTCTGAAAAAATCCTTTGGTCCTTGAAACCACCTGTGCAGCACTTCCACATTTTCAGAAGTTCTTTAGTTGTATAAAATGCCCATCATCTTCACAATCGAATGCAACTGGCTCATTCTCTCCACACCTTTTTATGGCAGACTCTTGCTGGCAATGATAGGCTGTGGAGGGGACATGGAGGCTCTTAATAAATGACATGAGGTATCCACTGAAAGCTCAGAGTGTGATGGCC
>JAPZDZ010000025.1:18432332-18443774 GCA_029783805.1 Acanthurus tennentii | reverse complement strand
AAATGCAGACAAAGTCCAAAAAACAAAAGGTTTGAACAAAAAGCGAGCTTTACTACAAAAAGACAAGCTGGTGCAAAAAGAAACTTCAGACCTAACCTTGAGCAGGATGAAAACCACAGAAACACAAAATCTCAGTAACTTTCACAGGAACTTGACAGAACTTAACAGGACGATCAGACAAAGACAAAGGGAAACACAGAGATTCTAAACACACTAGGACAATGAGACACAGGTTGGCAATCAACCCAGGTGAAACACATTAGGGCAGGGCAGGTAATCACACAAGGAGAGAAACTTGACAGGACATGGGTAACACAGGGGAAGACGAGACTATCAAATTCAAACAGGAAACCACAAGACAACCTAGACATGAGACAAAACTGAATATAACTTAACATAACTTCTTGGACGTGACAGGTTAACAAAATAAAACAGGAAGTGCAAGACAATGGACACTAGGAGAAACAAAAAAAAAAACAGAGGCAACAGAAATAATTTGTCAAAACAGCACTGACATATTCAACTTCTTACAGAAGCTATGACACTTTTTCAAACAAATACTTATCTAAAATACATAAAAGATTATATAAATGCAGCATTAATGGACACATTTATGATTGGACAAAACCAACAATTGGCATCTGTAAAAGAACATGATGACATTTTTACATATTCACACATACAAAGTTCTGTCTCACACTGGACAGGGATCCCACTGGCTTGAATTAAACTTTAGCGAAAAATTTTTAAAAAGGCCCACATGAAAGGCAAATCTTTAATGAAAAGGAAGTCTTAAGTATAAGGGATCACAGGAAACTGCTAAGTAATTCATCATTTAGTCCTGTAGGAGCCAGTGTTTGGAGAGTATGAATCCATTAGGCCTCATGCTGTGTGAGTAGTTTGTCATGGTCATCACCACTAAGTGGTATGGTGACCTGTCGATACCAGATAAACATAATAAAAAGATGTGAGATAAACAGTTTGAGTATCACTGATGTGCACCACAATGATTTTTTTTTTGCATATTGTAGATCAGAGGGTCTTTTGAGGGCTAACTCATATGCTTGATTAATCCACAGTGATAAAACCCTGCTGTGCAGATCTATTTTTCATATCCACAGCCTTTTCCATGAAGCCCTCAGTGGAATTAAAGATCTTCTCCTCTCTCTAAAAACTTTACTCTTTTTTTAAGGAATTATACTGAGAACTTGTAGCCAGTGAAGTTTTCTTCGTCAGTGTCCTCTTTTTGATGGAGTCGTTCTTAATTCACGTCTAAGAAACTCACTTTGTCAAAGTTGTTATTTGATGTAAATTTTAGATTACTGTCAAAACTGTCAAACAGAGTAACAAAATCTGCAAGTTCTTCTTCCCCATCTAATTTTCTTCTCAATCTTCTTCTCCAGCTCCTACCTAACATTTTAAAATGTTAAGCTAATGGAAATTCTTGATCAGGTCTGACTACTAATGAAACACTGCAAATAAATGTAATAAAACAAGTTAGAAGGTGTGTGGGAGCTTGTTTACCAAAATGCAGTAAAGTTAAAGTAGGAGAGGTAGTTTAAAAAAAGAACATGAGGGGCAGAGTGAGTTTTCTGAGTCAATTTAAAAACTAAGATGTCATCATTTTAGTCCAAGACCACTGGCCTTCATGTCAGAGTCAGTAATTTCGGTGCAGATCGAACTGTTGAAGGGCACATGTCAGAATGAGATGAGGGCTGACGGCCCACAGAGCAGCTGATTCGCAACCCTGAACTTTAACCCCATCTCTCTGCACGGCCTCCTTCAATAAAAATCCAAACCCATTTTTCCTTTTTAAATCTGAAATAATAAAAGAGGGGGCTTCGTCCTTGATATGAACAGAAAAAGATGGAACGAGTCTTTTTGCCTATAATAGGTGTAGATGTTGAATTCCTAATCTGTCACTGAGTGCATTAGCACATATTAGACATCCTGCATAATTCCACTTAGCTGGAAATTCTGTCACGTACAAAGTTGTTGGCACTATGACATTACATATTCAGTACAAAGGACATCCTTTTTAATGAAAGGCCCGCAGTATTTTACTCATGTTAATGTTGTGTTCAGTGCTCTCCCTCGTTTCTTTAAGGAGACTCTTTGACAGTTCTGGATATATATAACAACTATAAGCTTCTAAAATAAATCCATCATTGGTTCCTGTACCAATTATCTTTGTGTGGGATAGTACAAGGTCATAATCTGTCACTTAAATGATCCCGTGGTTTACAACAGTAAATGGGTTGTGAATAATGGTACATGTGCACCAAGGCAAATTTGCTGAAACATTATGGAGGATGTGGACAGGATGGGAGGAATATACACTGGCCTGGGAGTCAGTAGAGCGTAAAGTGATACCTGTTTATATAGCTAGGCTAGGTGTCCAGTCTGCAGTCAGCCTGAACGCATCAGATATGCTCCCTTTTTGTGCACACACCATGTCAAATCAGCCCTGTGCAGCGCAGCCAATTCCTCCTAAATTGGGCGACAGACTCAAAAAATTTCTCTTTACCGAGTATATGGATCAGGTGCCACGGCAAATACAGTGAGACAAGCCTCAAAACCGCACTCTCAGACAATTTTTAGAGGTCCTGGAGTGAAAAGATGCACATGGAATGACCAATTTCAGCTCTAAAACTTGTGTGAGAATTTATTCCAAACCCAGCCTAAGTTAAGCGATGAGGAAAAAGCAGACTTTTTGAGTAAATTTACAACTGCCTGGCCTTGGCCCGTGCATCTCTGGCAGAGGGTATGGAGAGCATCAACCCGATTTTCTCTAAATCACTTACCTGCAGGCCATCGTGCCCTTACAAAAGCCTGTTATGGCGGCTATAAGCTTACTCCCTATCAGCCTCCTGCAATATAAGCTCGGCAGTTGCATCCAAGTGGTGCAGCATCATCCTGCAGGTGGCCTGGGAGAAACTGAATTAAATGTTGTAGAAGAGGGGTAAAAATGCGAAATGATCACCACTGCCTGCTTTGTTTATGCAATGTGATCATCTCTGCTGGTCGGGGTCTCACTATGAGATTCAGCCAGGAAGCTGTGTATGTGTGTCCTGGTGCTTTGATTTACACAGCACTTGTCATGCGCTGTGTTATGTGTGGTTCAGGTCACAGGTGGAGGCAGCGAATCACTGTGCCAAAATAATGTGATTGAATGTCAGTGGGCTTGCTGCTTCCCTCAAAGAAAATAAATGGACACCAAATGACAAGGTTCAGGGCCCAGGCATCAACATTTGTTATAATCAAAATGCATGAGGAAAGGAGAAATAAAGCTGAGGTTGAAAAAATAAATAAATAAATCTTTAACAAATAAGCTTCTAGTCATTAATCAAATTTGCTATCTGTCTTCTCAGCTGGTTAATAATGCGGTTGTTAAACTGATAAAAGATCGATGATAGCTGCCCTGGATGGCTCTCTGACAACTGCACCTGTACTAACAGTGTTACACACAGATTTAGAAACAGTTACATGAGAAATAATTACATTCCTTCAACATCGCTGCTCCAGAAACGTTCAGAGCCACTCGTGAGGTGGTTATTTTAGCATCAGACAGAGGACGGATCAAAAAGTGACATCAACCATGTGAATGTACATGTTGCCACTTGTAAAGTCTTTGTGTGATGAGAGTCAAAAATAGATAATAAGCTGAGGGAGAAACAAAGGAGAATGAGAGGGGGAGCATTGATCAAATTTTCACAGCGTGTGCATAACGGAGCACTGCTTAGGATAGAACGCATGAAAGCATTTCATATGATCTTAGCATCACATGACACACCCAACTGATAGACACAGCAGTTGTATTACCATTTTAAAGGAAGAGTCAGTATCATCCTTGACGATCTCGCTCCCTTTTTGGTTATTTTGCAATGGAAATAGACACACGACTAGGCTGAGTTTTCTCTGTCAAACTTCGAATAACCATCGAAAGGATTGTGTGAATTATGTCTTCAGACAGAAGTAGAAGCATCCTGTCACTGAAATTACACGTGTCAACACCTCTGCGAAGGATGTGGAGGATGAGAAAGAGACAGGGATAAAAGGCAAGCAGTGGTCAAAGGCCTAATTCTCACTGGAGAGAAAAAAAATGATTCACACTCA
The DNA here is from genome assembly GCA_029783805.1 of Acanthurus tennentii. Taxonomy (NCBI): domain Eukaryota; kingdom Metazoa; phylum Chordata; class Actinopteri; order Acanthuriformes; family Acanthuridae; genus Acanthurus; species Acanthurus tennentii. The sequence goes on along the minus strand of JAPZDZ010000025.1, from coordinate 18,439,658 downwards.
TGATATCTGGGACAAAGGCAAGTCAGAAATTATGAAGAAAGAATAAAAAACAACAACAACAGGGGTTCAGGGAAAGAAATTAAGGAAAACATTGTCCATTCAACATATCATGTGATGAGTAATTCCAAAGTAGAAAGATGCTCACAGTGTATTAGTCCTACTGGTACACAGCATGAAAATAAACACACTTAAATTAGGTGCTGGTTTTCCCTGAGACTGTCTGTCTGAAACAGACAGGCTACATTGAGCCTGGAGTTAGGAGGACTGACTGAATAAGTGAACTGAATGTTAATGTTTACCTGCGAGAAAGAAATATTCAAATGCACATCAGTCATTCTAAGGACACAAGCTGAGACCAAGGCGCGGAGTGCATGATTGAACATCAAAGGGGAGGGTGCTATCAGCATTTATCTTTGAGAGTCACAGCTGGGAGATAAGCTATGCTTTAATTGTGGGTCTGTCTATTGTAGGTCACAAGCATCCCATCAATCACTGTAGTCTAGGTAACCTGGCATCTCCACACTTTAAGGAAGAGAGGGAAGCTGATCATGAATTATCATAAATTACTCTGCTTGGCTTTTTCTCATTTTCTTCATTAGGGGGAGAATATGGCAAGCCAGCCAAAAAAAAAAAAAAAGGTAAAAAAAATTGCAGTGTTTGAAATTCAAGGTTTCAATATGGACAATAAATAACAATAAATAAAAAGCAACCCATAAAAACAGCATTAAGAGAAACTGGAGGTCACAAACTGTGTGTCTGTTCCAGCAAATACAAATTACTTCAAGTGTGCTCTTAAACAAAAAGACGGCCTGAATATTTGCCATAAGTCTTACTGACAGCTTGTATCTGATATACAACCAAAGGGCTCGTGTTGCTGCTGATAAGCAAACACTGGTTTCTCTAGGAATCCATGTGAGATGAGATGAGATTCAAGACCAATGCACCCTGCAGATGTGTTTGATCCAGTTTGTTTGTGTGAGGAATGTTAGAAAATATACAGCTGGGTTCTGTCAGCATTTTTAAACATGCAATAACAGTTTTTTTATTCTCTTGAGGGCAGCAGAAAAAAGCTATCACTGAAATACTATCACCTTTGAAGTTGATACGGGTCATTGGATAGCAAAGGGTTGCCTTTTTACACATCCAGCAGATACAAAGTAACATTAGCATTTCTTTGGAGTCCTCTCTTTGGCAACAGTCAGACATTCACTCTCTTTTTTAGGTCTGTTTTTGTCTCCACTAACTCCTGAGGCAAATCTTTAGCTGCTAAATGCTCCATAATGTTTGCAGCTAGCTGCTAACTTTATCTTTCTGCTGCTTGGTGCTGAAGGGTTGCTTACGCTGTTTTGTTTTAAGATTTTTTGCCAAAATCAGCTGCCTGCCTTGGCTGAAAAAAAAACAAAACAAAAAAAACAAAATACTTTTAATATAACAGTAAGGTTTGGGGCTAGAAGGCCATGGTCATTATAAAAACAATGAATATAGCTGCTTTGAAGGACTTAGTTGACACTTAGCAGCCTTCACTTTACTGTATAGACTTAAATTAAACCACTTTCATATCAGTGTGCTAATTATAGAGTTAGAGCCAGCAGCTGATTAGCTTATCAGAGCAGAAAGACAGTTCATCAATAATGCCTTCCAGTTCCCCCTAAAGCTCCTACTTTAAAATGTAGCGCCCTGTTTGTGTAATCCATTGCTACACAAACAAGACTTGTAAAAGGTAAGTAGTAGTATTACTGGGTGTCAAACAAGCTGGAACTGGGTGCTAGTGATTTCCTGAAGTCCTACAATGACAGCTGATAGATTATTTTCTGATGCACTTTGTTAGTTAGAGCACTGCTTGACATCACAGATGTTGGGAGTAGGGGTCCGAAAAGGCCAACACCACCCCACGGACATATGCCCTTACTTTCTGCAAACTTTTTGTATTTGGATTTAATAATAACAAGGAAAAAGACTACGTGGGAGGAGAACATAAGCTGGGCCATGGTTCTCTCTTGCTCAACACTTTGTCTGAATGTTCAGGGAGAAAACACTCCACTTGTGAAATATAAATGCTTAGTAAGCAGCAATGATAATTACGCACTTTAAAAGACCAAAATCACAAGCAGAGCAGGAACAGAAGGACAAAATATCTTGTGAATAGAGAACAATTTTGCATGACATGTGGGCGTGCACAGCAAGCGCACACAGTCAAGTTATAATGGAGGAGCCATAGGGATGATCATTACGCACTGTTGCAATCCCAAAAACCCGAACAAATAAGTTACAAGCCAGCCGAAGCATGACAGCTCGCAGTGTGTGTGTTCAGCTCTTTACAGTGATCACTGTTTGTCCTTAATGTGCCCAGAGCTGACAGAGCGTCAGTGGTCATCAAGCATGGCCCTAACTGAATGAGTTACAGAAAACTCAGACGAATCCCTCAGACAGAACTAAATAAAAGGACACTGTGAAGTCTGTGATACTGCTTTATGCTTCCGCAGCCAACCCTCTGTGGAGAGCTGTGGAGGAGGTGGGCATGGTTAGCAGGCAGGGGGTCCTTCCCTGCTGTGTACATACCTGTGTGACAGCCTCACACTGCCAGTATTTGTCAGAGGCTTCTTCTGGAGAAAGGTTTTTATGTTTTAATATTTGTTTCTTTTAAGGGCTTATGAATTCCCTGATGAATTTTTAATTTTGCAATTTTTAGATGAAGAATTTATCAAGGTTTCAAGCTTAATGGGGGCAAATGCAACATAGGCTACAACTCTTTGATATGAACCATATTTTTTAATTTAATAGTAATAAATATTCTAGTTTTCTTAATAACTTTATATTTTTCAACTTATTTGGAATTAAAGCCTTGGGTCAGGCTCATTAATAGCTCAGTCTAATCAGCGCTGCTGTGTTGGGCAGCACAGTCTGGGGAGGGGGAGGCCATGCAAGAATTAATTATGGTGCCAAGGATAAGCTCTTCCACCTTTACAGCGCCCTCTACCAGAAAATAGTTCAAATGTGCATTTAAGATTTTTTTTTACTACGGCGAGAGCAGGGCTTGCTGTTTTTACATGCCTCTGGCTTTTATGCTAATGCAAAGCTAATTGAATCCTGGATGTATGTCAATGTACTCTAACATCCACATGACAACTTGGTCATAGGCCGGCAAAGGTTAAGGAGAGTTTACAAGAAGCAAGTTTACTTAAAAATAAAATCGGACCATAGGGTAGCCATTTTACAAATCAGCATCAACCTCTGAAATGAAGACATCAATAAAAATGTTGCTCATTATGTGTAACAACCAAGACCAAATCTGACTTTTAAGTAGCAGAAAGACAAAGCCCAGGAGAAGATTACACGCAACATGTGATTGCTCTTCAGCAGGAGGACATCCAGTACATTTGTCTCAGTGGCTTGGGGATAAGACAAGACACAAGTGATGGAGTGGGACGAGAACAATGCACTGTAGCCTCGCCTGAAGCCCACGGATGCATGTGACAGACAGGGTATCATGCTCCGAAACCGCTCGTGAAAGGCTTCTGTTGCTGCTGTTATGGGGATTAAACCAGCCTCATAATGGCCTGTGGGATTTGTGCCACTGCCGGGTGACAGCTGTCGAATTGGGTGGCAGGCAGAGACGAATTGCAACTAGAACACAGCGCTCAATCTATACAGATGCCAATCACAGCGCAGATCTATTGACCACAGATAAGGCAAATATAGAGCTGCTTCAAAGACAGGTACGGCGTCAGTCTGTGGAGAAATGTATTATGACGTTGGCTGCGTTGGACCTGTGTAAATAATCCCATAAACACTAAATTCCCTAACCATACCCACACCGCTTCCTACAAGTGCATCTACCTTCCTCTTTGCTCTTGTTTTGGGGATTTGCAAGATTATTTTTCCACGGGAACTACTTTACATCCTCAACAGCTACTCCATACAGGATCTACAGTTGCCATGGCAATATCTGTGGCAGAAAAAAAAAGAGAAAGAGAGAGAGTGAGCAAAAAAAAAAGAAAGGAAAAAAATGGAAAAGTATTCAGAGTTGACAGGGAAATAACTGGTTTCATTATTTTCAGCCAGCTGATTCTCTCTATCACCAATGACAGGGTGACGGCAGGCATGCTGAAAGAGCTTGTGTTTGTGTTTGAGCGGTAATAAATTACTGCTGGGGTCAGGGCTGTGCAGGCCGCACTCCCTGATTAAATGAGACCAAACTTATATCCCTCTGACATCTACCAGCCTCCTTCTCAGGAATCCGAAGGTGCAGAGACAAATCCCATAATCCTAATTAAGTATTTCCCCCTATTGCAGCGTACAAAACGCCTGGCTGTTTACACGGCTAAAGCCCTCATTCGGTTCCCATGCTCACTTCAAACACATAGTTTGGGTTACCCTCTGCAAATGCAGAAGAGAAAAGTGAAATGACTGAAAGTGATTAAAAAATAATTGGCATAGCAAATGAAATCACTTTGGAGTAAGAGGTGGAAAGTTTAATCATCAAATATTGCATCATCAGACTGCAGATTCCGTGTGTGCCCTGTTCGTGGGTGAAAACATTTTGTCTCTTATTTGAGGATGTCATTCTCATTTTAAACGACTCACAGTCTCACGGTCAATTGAGTTAGATAGTGTAGGAGAGGAGATCACAAATGCTGCAGTGGCTGCGGGTTTCTCTCATTTAAACAGTATAACATTTCAAAAAATGTCGCACAATGAAGCAAAGACACTTGAGTGGGTGAAGTGTCTGGACATATGGAGGTTGTTTCTACAGAATCTCTCTATTGCATTTATACAGCAAGCACTCAAGATGACATGATATACCCCACAGGATAACTGCATTAGGTGGCAAATAACAAATAAAAAATGACTTCCTACTTTCACACCTTAATCCGGTTTTTACATTTATGAGCAGTATTATAGGTATTAATGGTAATAAGCATTTATATGTAGAATATAATAGAATGTTGCAAAGGTTTGCTCCAATCAAAATACTATTTTGCTCATTGTTTCATCACTTGAGGGTTTAACCTTTACAATGCAGAATGATGCATGTGCAGAGTTTGACACTCAAAGGCTGTTTCACATTCAACTGGTGAAGGGGAACGTTTCTTGGATCTTGCTTTTAAGTCAAGATATGTACATGTAAAAAACATATTGTGACATCATAACTAGTTTGATGGCCAATAATTGTGAAATAGGTCATTATAAACAGGTGATGGTTAACCTTAAGCACACATACGCTAATAATCATAATCAGTTAAGAGCGGTAATCACAAATCCGGAGGTGAAATTCTAAAATAAAAACTGTTTGTACACAAATGGATTGTGGATTTTTTTCCTCAAGAGAAAACAAATGGATGAAGTTTGAAAAATCTTTAACTTCAATGTTTTGCACATGTAAACTATTTTGCAAACATAATGCAAATTCAATATGTATATATTGTGATTGTTTATTTGTATACAGCTATATGTTTTTATACACCAGTTGTAAGGAGGAAATAGGAGATATGAAATGTCCTTGGTCAATATCTGGCTAATATCCAAAACTTTAAATTAGTGTGCTAAAAAAACATATACATTTTCTATAGGCCAAGCATTATAAGTAAACATTAACTAAGGAATTCCAGTATGTGTTTAATTTTGGAGATTAAGTAACAAGTATTTTATAACAAGTTTCACTGTGGTGAAGCACTGCCCTCTCTGGCAGGAAACTCGATGTAATAAAGTCTGATTGACCAGTATCCAAGGAGGGCGGGTGACGGTCACCAACACACACTAAAAGAATAAAAAATTTGGCTGCAAGACCAGTAACAAGTATTTTTTTGTTACATTCATATATGTAAAACAGCTATATCTTTGTTAAGTATTTAGTTCAGATGTGCACCTGAATGTTTTCAACAATATTCAAACTCAGAAGAATCTGTATTTTTATTGCAGGTAAAAGGGCATTTTCATTTTGTAACCCATTGATACTTTTTGGAGTTCCACCAATCAGTTCAGGAAGTAAGTTGGCATATGTGAATAAACGTAAAAAAAAAAACTTTAATATGTCACATTGTCCGTCAATATTTCTGTCTAAGTTCGTCAGACAGACTTTCACCTGTGATGGTGGCTGTTCAGCGATGAATGAATGAATCTCATGACCCAATATGACATCACGAACTACGTCTTTTGTTTTTCATTGTTCTGATAGAGCGACCTCTAGTGGCACAGGTAACATATTTAAATTCTAAAAACCACGCCATGTTGCGTATTTGCTATTGCTATTGCTATATTTCTGACCCTGTGATTTCCTGCTTAAACTCGTAAAAGATGAACAATTTATCATCTTTATCTTTGCTTAATATGACAGTCAGCAGTTAATGTCATGATTTATGACCATGTACCTCCGCTCTGATACTCTTGAGCCCTGCTGCGCCTGCATGATTCAGTCCAAACTGCTCTACATCTCCAAACAAAAGTGTCACTTTACATAGAGGCTGAGCCCCTGTCAGTGTGTTTGCCCTCTGCAGGGCCGAGCGGCTTCAGACAGTGCTTGTTGTTCCGCTGAGGTCATCGTATAGTTTTTATAATTCCTCACACACCTCAGGATTAGGGACAGGGGAGTCTGTGCCCCAGTCAGCCCTCAAGGGCAACGTCACCGTGTGGTGCTGCTTCAGAATTACAAACATCACACATGCAGCTTAGGTGAAATCCACTAATCAAACACCAGTCAATGTCTTAAACCACACAGCACATCAATCACACGCACAGGTGCACCTGTCAAGGTAGCAGATACCGTAATTAATAAATATCAACTGAGCCCTCTGTGGTGAATTAATATTTCCCATCCTGCCAGCCTGTCAAAGAAACGTTTTATGATTTGGGAAAGAAATCATTTCCGTCTCGAGTGTCTCTGTTCCAATAAGCGTTCATCATGTTGGTTGACTTGTAATTATTGTTAATGACATTGTGCTGATGACAAGCAGGAGCACTACAAGTTATTACTCGACCAGGCGACGCTGACGACAAGTTAAATAACATCATCCGCTGAATTAGATGATGCTGTTTAACCACAGGTCGAGGAAGAACAACGGAGCACAGAGCACGATAGAGACGCTGCGTAATTATTATACAATGAAGCGCACACTGGCTGCTTCTTTATTAAATTCAGAAAGAAGAGCCATCACTCAGCTTCATGCTGTTGGTTGGAGTGGACGCTGGTGACAGGCCACGCAAATGAGCTGTGCCTTTATGACTTAAGGTGTAATTCTGAGACATGTGATACTCTGGGGAGGATCATCACCAAGCCAGCTGACAGTTACTTGAGAGGTATTTAGTTGATGCCCTTGTGCAAGAGGATTT
>JAPZDZ010000025.1:18420981-18432232 GCA_029783805.1 Acanthurus tennentii | reverse complement strand
AACAGACTGTATGAACAGTTTGATATATTTCATTTGTCTTGCTTTAAGCCATGCTATTGGAGGAGCCAATGACAACTGATCCACCACCTTGGTCCTGTCTTAAAATTTGAAAATCTATCTGATTGATTGCTCCCCAGGAAAGTCAGGCTGATCCCTGACTGTGACAGCCTGAACGTCAGGCTGATGCCTGACTTTTCCTTTAGCTCCATCGCGAGGCTGACATTTGTGGATTTAAGTGAAATGTCTCAACAACTGATGGATGGATGGATGGATGGACTGCCATTAAAAAGCACTTGGTATAAAAAATCTTATCCCCTCTTGGATGAGTTATAATCACTTTTATGATGCCTTCACTCACCATGGTGTGCCATTAGGTCCACATTTTCAATTGCAGAAAATTTTGTTTGTGATAAAATACATGCAATCTAGTGACATTCCCCTCAGCCTTTGCTTTTTTGTGCAAATGATTAACAGCAAATATTGGCTCATTAGTGCCCTATCATTAGATGGTGAACATTATAAACAACATACCACCTAAATATGTAAGCCTGCTGATATAAGCATTTAGTTTAAAGCACTTTATGTTACACAGAGCTGCTTAACCGTTGCAAAATAATTTTCCCAGGGCTCCCTTGAAAGCAGTATTGATAGAGTGGATTATTCCGAAGAAATAAGTCAATTTAATTATATAATGCAACAAAGATGTACAAAGCATAAGAATATGCTAAGAGGGCATGATTATAAGGATATCATTTAGGAAACATCTAGAAGGCACCTATGACAATTTTGCTTCCTCCACCTAGAGTATCGATTTGCTAGTTGATTTCCTTTATTTGCTGATTACAAAAAAATAACTCAAATCCCATCTTTGACCTACCAATTGTGTAAATCATAATACTGCTCAGGCCTTTAGTCCTTCCTTCTAAGACAGCATAAAGCATAAAAAGCTTAAAATACTCAAAAACATAAGAAGTTTGGAAAAGATGAACACACGACAATCATCTGTTTATATCCCACTTGAGCCAGTTGTCAAACAGTATTCACATGTTCTTGCAAGAGCCCACATTCAACTTATCACAAATAATGCTGTCTTGTTTATCTCACCCGTGGCTCACACTCATTATCCTCAACAACACAGCTTTGATTTATTCCTAAAAATCTATCTTCCTTTACGATTTTATGAATACACTGCAAAAAACTACTATTGATTCCCTCATTCATTTCTTGAAAATTGTTCCCAAATTATTTATAGGTGTTTTGGCAATTAGAGACACAAGAACACTAAATAAGGAAAGCCACCTAGTGCATATGACACTTTCAGTCTGTCACTTGGTACACCTGCAGTTCCTCCTTGAAATGTTGTCTTGAAAACTCAACAAAAGGAATGTGTTACAAGCCAAATTTCACTACTGGGACTTTGTATTTGCCTCCTAAAAATAAACAGGCACTAATTGCAAGCTGTGTGGAGGAAAGTCAGTTTCTAGTGTTTCGTGCAATTTCACTTCAGGGGGGGAAAAAAAGCCACAATCAAAAGTCTTTTTTGTGCCATAAGACAGTGGGGGCCACGTCATGTAACTGGCATTTCATTTAACGCTTAACTTTTACTGATATTTCTGTTTACAAGGATACCTTTGTTCCCACCATGCAAACCAAACCAACCCTTCAGCTAATCCACTAATAATTGGTTCTACCTGCTTGATGTTTGGGCATTTTGCAGATGAAAAGCATGTAGCAAAAAAAAAACATGTATAAACACTATTGTATTGTTTTAATTATTGTTTTATATAATGCTCTAGCCCCATTTTACCATATTAATATTGCAAAGAAAACTAACAGTTTTAGTCGAGTGAAACACAAAACAAAAGTCAAACATAATTACCATCAAAAGCAGAGTATTTTAGAAATATAAAAGAAAAAGAGAAGAAGACATGGAGATGCAAGATGTTTATTTAAACCAAAATCAAGTGATCTTCAAAGATAATTACGTATTCAATATAGGGCATAAAAACAGAGGATAAATTTATAGAAAACATATAGAAGGGCGCTGTGTTCCTCCAGTCGTTGCCAGGGTTGTGTTGCATCTCTGTCACCTCTCTTTTTCCTCCCTCTGTGCACTTTTTCTCCAATGTTTTCCTCTGCTAGTTGTGGCCTTGGAGAGCCTCCACCATGAACAGCTTCCCGAGGTTCTGAGAGGTGAATTCCTTCACATTCTGGCAGTAGTTGTTAATTTGCCCTGTTGGAGGGAAGCCACATGCATCCATGCACCCCCACACACACACCCACAGAAACATACATACATACATTTGTACACACACATACACACAAACAGGCCAAGTGGGAGAGGGAGGGAGAAAGGAGCAACACAGCAAAACATCAAATTAGCGGGGAGCAGAGTAAACGGAAGGATCAGAACATTGTTAGAAGGTGGAGGTGAGCTGAACAGCATGAAACTGCAGCGAAAGAGGCGGTTCGTGTTGGAGATTGAGTCAATAAACTTTAAATTAATGTAATTTCAAGATAATGGTGGAGATAATTACAAAACAGAACCTGAGCTCCTGTGAGGGAAGCAGAGGCGGCTGATGGAGTTTCAGGCAAGTGGTTGGGGGAGGGGGGTGTTGGGGGGGTGTGTGCTGTGTGTAGAGGTTGTGCGAGTGTTGTATATGTGTATGTACCCGCAATAAGCAATGTGTCCATTCGTGGTGGAGGCTGGGGGGGTTTAAACATTTTGTTGATATCCTCCTCAGGCAGCGGGGGCTCCCCTCTGCTCTGCCGCTGGGCGTTCTCCTGCTGCCGCCTCTGGAGGTACTGGAGGGAGAGAACAGAGAGAGGGGTGGCATTAGAAATGGGAGGCAGGAGAGGATAGAGAGAAATAAAAAGTAAAAAGATATAGTCTTCTCAATAGCCTTGAGAAATAGGAATGTGGAAAGGGAATAGATGCTTTCAGAGAAAATGGGCAGGAAAAAGAGAAGGGGAAGGCATAGGGGGATGGAGGGGAGAGACACAGGATGAGACACAGGTAGGAGGTTAGGTAAGGAGTCAAAGTAAAGAGAATAAGAAAAAAGGCAAAAGTCAAAAAGTCAAAAACAGGAAAAGGCAGAGTAAAGAAATAAAGTTAAAGAAAAGCTGGGAGCACAAAGTGGTTGTGGATAGTATGGAGAAGAAGAAAAAGATAGACAGGCAATGGAAACAGTAACAGGAAGGAAATGAGATGTAAAGGAATGTGGTGATGAAAGAAAAGATAGGCGAGACAGATGGGGAGAGAAGAGTTATAACTGCTGACAGGGATGGAGTGATTTGTGGAGAGCTGACAGTCGGTAAATCAGCGAGGTGCCGGGTCTCTGGAGAATCTACAAGCCTTGTTAATTTGGAAAGATGGAGCAGAGACTGACACAGACCGGTGGAATGAGAGGTTGCAGCAGAGGGGGAGGAAAAAAAGGAGTAACTTGAGTGCTTTCAACCAAACATCCCACAGTGCACCTGCACGGGCCACTGAAGCTGATGAGAAACTGCTAAAATAAACAATAAAAGAAATATATAACTATTTGTTCAAATGAGTCGTTACTCCTCCAGTTTCTTTCCTGCCAATGTGTCATAGCACGACTGTGCATAATCAAAATGCTAATATATGCAAATTTTAGGAACAAGCTAACAAAACCAGTTTTGCACTTGTGCTCCACGATCCATATATAGACATTATAATGCCTTTAAAGCACTTACCACCCCCATTGGAAGTAAATATCAAAGTAAAAAAAAAAAAAAGTACAAATATAAAACGTCCTCCTTCAAGTCAGCATTCAGTATTTTTAGCAGTTTACCTTTTGCTGCTTTTTTTCCCCCAATATTTTCTTTACAAACTGCTCAGGCTCTGTCAACTAGCATGGAGCCTGTGAGGAAACAGCAGTTTTGGAGTCCTACCACAAAGTCTGATTTTGATTGAGGTCTGGACTCCTGTGGAGCTCTGGCTTTATGTTTGAGGTCCTTGTCTTGGTGGAAAATAATCCTGTCCCACGTTACAGATCTCTGACAGACTGCAGCAGGATTTCAATACATTGTGCCCTATTTATTTTACCCTCTACGACCACTAGCCTTCCAGGGCATGCTGCAGGGGAAGCTTTCTCACAGCATGCTGCTTGAACCACCAAGCTTCATGCTGGGGATGGTGTGTTTCTAACAATGTGCTGTGTTTGTTTTTAGTATGGTGGTTAGAAATTCTGAATTTAGGATCTGGACTGGAGATTTTAACAGGATCAAGAGCAGATCCAGACTCTTTCCAAGCTGCACTTCAAACTTTTCAAGTCTAATGGGGACAGGTAAGGTCTTGAGATAATCATAATCACCTCAGAGGAAAACACTTTAGAGGACCAATGTTCTATCTAACAAAATTTGTTAGAAAAATATCATCTTCTGTTTGTCTATAGTCTAGATGGCAGCAGAATATTTCATGGCTGGTCTGGAAATTTTACATATGACTTCCAATTTTTTAAATATGTGTTTGAAGCATTGAAATTATAACCATGCAAGGAGGCTTATTTTGATCATGTCTGTCTTGCCAGCTTTCAGTTTATGCACTTGTGTCCATCATAGTGGTTTGTAAAACCAGTGCTCTATGAGAAACTAACAGCAGCTATGGGTGTTGTTCAGGTTCGACAATGAAGAAGAGAGATGACTGTGGTTGAAAACAACAAAGGTGGCTCCAACAGAGTTCAGACAAAATGCTGCTAGAGCTTTAGATATACAGAACTCCAGAGTTTAAATATTTTCACTCTTCTTCCAACGAGCTCCCACAAGAGTTTGATTAGCAGATGGCTTAGCTGGTAGTTTTCAGCTACTATGTGACATAGCTCAATGATCTGATTGGTTAGCCTGTAACAGACAGGTGCTTTGTCCAGTCACCTGCTTAGTAATTTTGAGAATGCCTCCCCGGTTCAAAACAGCTTCCAAGAAATTATTTCCAAGATGATTTTGTGTCAACAAACCATCAGGCTCATCAGGTTTTTTGAAATAATCATTTTTGGAATCAGTTTTTACGGCTTTAAATTTATTCTCTGGCTATTATCATTATATTTTTGCCCTTTCAATCACAAAATGTTTCAGGATTGATTGAGCATCAGATTTGTGTGCTGGCTTTTTCCTTCATTACAGGTCTGTTTGGGTTGATTGATCAGGTCTAATCATCCTCACATCCCTTTCAAATCAGGTGTTATTTTTAAAAAAGGAATTCATGCATGACAGGTTCAGTGAGCTCTTCCATTCACCCATTTCAGATTGGGTCCAACTAAGACTCAACATCACTCTAATGAACTTCATACAGAGTCTCTCACATGCCTTTTGGCACATTGGCTCTGACGCATAACATACGAATCCTTCCAAAAGCAATTAAGCTGGAACTGAAACCTTTTTCTGAGTTGCTACAGACTTTTTGGTGGCACTGTATCAATTAAACATCTACCACAAAAGCAATCTCAGCCATGATTTGGCTCGCCTTTTATGTGTTTATTTTCTGTTTGTGTATCACAAATAATGATATTGGCACAGAAGTAATGACCTAGAAAATATTGCTGAATCATAACCTGGTAGCTGAATTGTATCATTTCTATAAATCATGATTCCTAAGTGCATAAGATTAACACATTATTTCATATCTTATCATTAATAAAATGCTGCCTGCTGGGAAAAGAGGAAAAAAGAGAAAGAAAACAGAAATTGAATAAATCTGGGTGAGGGACACATATATTTACTGACACATAGTCTAAATTGACCACAGATTGGGTCTGGTAACCTGCTATTTACCAAATACAGAGAGCTATAAATGAAAAATGCAGTCCCTTCAGCACCACAACCGTTTTGCAACTTTCTATGATGATTAATAAGGTTCCATTTGTCTGGGAAGCAGCAGGGTCAATAGCACAAGATTACATTGAGCAAGTACCATAGATGTCTGAAAGGTGTAATAGAGGCTCACTTTCTTTGTCTCCGTGTGTGCCGTTTATTCACTGTGGAGAATTGTGTGAAAACATGAAAAAGGTAGACACTATTGAAGGGGTCATCTCTGTGATATTGTGTATGACACGAGTGTGTGTTGGTGCCTGTGTGTGAGTTTTCAGGCTTGGGGGCTGTGATGATGAGAAGGTCAGTAGGGGAGTATGATGGATCATAATGGCTGCAGTGTGGGTGATTGGCCCAGGGATGTGTGGCTATGTGGGTGTGCTTTCTCTCCGCAGCCCAGGTTGTGAGTGCCTTGTATGCACACAGCAGACTGCCTGTGGTCACGGATGCATGTTTGTTATAAGTCTGCCTAGCGTGTGTGAACTTTGCCATAACAAAGTCTGAAATTAACATTAATACTTTAGACATTTCCTCATTGCTGTTCGCAGAGAATAATGACAGAAAAATGTTGTTGTGTGAACAAAAGTGTAAGTTTGTAAGCACGCACTGGCCCCACATCAGTGAGTCATCTCGCGCCTCTGCACTTCCACTTTCCTGAGTATTGTGTGTGTGTATGAATGTGCTACCCTTTGTGTTTGCATGTGTTTCAGGATGTTTATGATGAATCTGGCTGAGGTTGGAGTTGCAGATGGTTCATGGCTTACTCTTTGTCCTTGTGTGTTTTGTTCCAGTGTTTTTGGTGCTTCTGGCTGAGTTTGTGCTTGTAGGTGGTGTGTGTGTGTGTGTGTGTGTGTGTGTGTGCGTCTCCAGTTTGTGCACACAGATTTTGTGCATGACTGTGTTACTACTCTGGCTTTTAAGTTAAAATTAAAATAAAAATCATTAGAATAAAAAAAAAAAGCACTCCATTGATTTCACGAGCTTTGGGTTCAAATGCATCAGCTGTACATGTCAACAGTATTTTGAGAGTGTCTGCGCATGAATCATGATTTTTAATCTTTTGAACCTAATCTCTCTTACATAAGGATATATTAATGACTATTAAAACAGTAGTGATGTTAATGACAAGTCAAGGTGTTTTGGATACAAAACAGATCTGTGAGAAACAACCTGAGCCCAAAATGTAGAAACGAAACAAAACATGTTTTTTTTTGCTGCACTTTACAGTTTATATATAATGGCTATAAGAGAGCAGCTATGGAATACCCAAGTGGATCAAGAAATGTTGGTAAATGTTTATAGATTTTTAACCTTTGCTGTTTACTATAGTTGCTTCTGGTGATCCTTAGTGGGTGCATGTACGTATATGTGTGCCTCGAGAGCCATATTTCTGTGTGTGTATGTGTGTGTTCTCGTTTGTAGTACCTGGTGCATCTGCTGCCTGCTGTGATTATAGCTGCAATTGGTTGTGTCCATGGCTCTCAGAAACATACCTGCTGTTTTCCTGCTGAGTTTGTGGCTGTAGGTGCATCTGTGTGTGAATGCCCCTGTGTGAGTGTGTAAGTGTGTGTATGCGTGTGTGTGACTCTTTCCCTTATATGCAAGCAGATAAGCTGATGTTTCTGCTGCTGCTGCTGCTTGCTCATTCTGTCTGTAGGTGGGGTGTGCGCTTCAGTTGCGCTTCAGTTGGTGAAAGCTTGTGTGTATATGAGCGTGTGAACGTCAGTTACCTGGTGCTTCTGCTGCTGTTGCTTACTCAGGTTGCGGCTGTAGGTGTTATACTTGACAATGTCTTGGCTCATGTCATCCACTCTGTCCATCAGAAGCTGAAGACTCTTCTCCAAGTGGTTGCTGCAAGAAAAATGTCAGTATGTCATTCACACGTTTCTGCACCACAATGAGCCCTGCAGCAGCAATGCAGTGCATTATTTCATCACACCTAAATTTGATAGTTTGGATTTATGTTTACTTAACTTTAGCGCAATTTTTCTATTTTTATTTTTAACACACATAGCCAGCATTAATACAATACTGTCACTTGGAGTTGGAGTCGATAAATACTTATGACTACAGCAGAGTCACTGACCCATGAACAAATGCCAATTTTACCCAATCATACTGCAGAAAAGTCCAAGTGTCAGTGGGAGAGTTTTTGTCCAGTGTGAAAGGGGTATTAGAAGAGTCCATATCCCGATTAACTGAGGGAGGGGGGATTGAGAATAGAATGCACATCTATGCCATGCTCAAATGTCTGTCATCTGATGGTATTTTACTGGTCACATGTCATCTGAATATGCTACATCCACATTTTTAAGTGTCTTTGTTTGCCAACCTTTCTGACCTGATCGTAGAGTTCACCTCACACCAGATGTATTGCTCCAATGTATGCTTAAAGACATCTGACATGAAAACTCTCTTCTGGAGTTTGACAATACCCCAGACCTGGTCTTGTCCCCGTGCTACATCTGTCTGCTCTAGTATTACATCCCTCATTTTCCCCCAACATTGCCATGCTGACAACACAAACACAACGCTACCAGCATTTCTCTTGCCTCCCCTCCCATGAGCCCCATTTTTTAACAGGATGTCTCACTGCCACCTTAACTTCAACCTTTACAAGGCTGCATTGCTCCACTTCGTGTCTGCTCCCTCTTGTTCCTCCCTCTGTGGAATTACATTGTTTCATTTATGAATGTTTGGGTGCTACATAATGCAGCATGTACTGTGGGAAAACAGACTCTGACGGTTTATTTAAATGACAATTGTGCCCGCAAGGACTGCCAGCACTGTGTATGTTTTGGTTGTTTGTGCACTTGTGCTGATGTAACTGTTATGTGTGTGTGTGTGAGTTTGTGTGTGTGTCTCACTGTTTGTGAGAATATGTGGAGGCAGGGTGTTTTTGGGTGATTTTATTTACTTTGCTCTCTGCTATAAGAATTTTCAGATTAGTAATTTTATAAATCAATATTCCTCTCTCTCTGGCCTGGCTCCTCTCTTTCTTCTGTTACAAGCTGTCAAACAATAACCTATACACCCTCGATTTCCTGGACACCACCAAGCCAATTTCGGTTAAAAAAAACCCCAAACAAATAAAAAATTGCCACTTACTCTCTCTACAAACTATTGATTAAGAATATCTTTAATAAATTTAAAGAAGGACAACTAAGATTTGGTTCCACTATGAAACAAACTCTGGTGTAACCAGAGTTGACAGGGCAAACCCACTTGCCTTGTCAATTTAAGCATGTTTGTTTTGTCTTTAAAACCTCCGACTCCTGCTGCTTGAGTGAGGTGCAGTAAAACATGCATTGACATAAAAAGCACAGCAAATGTTAATAGAGCTTTTTCACTTTGTCACTTGGCTGCTCCAGGCTTCATCTGCACGGAGAACTCAGCTAAATTTTCTTGTGAGTCACTTGAAATTATGTGCGTACAATGTTCCCTTGGGGGTCCAACATCATCAAAAAAATAAAGTCTTATAATTTTAAATAGACAAATTCAGTATTTTGTCAGAATAAAGACTGATAGAAGTAAAATGAAAAAGGAAATTACATAAATCACAAGCTGCAACTAATTAGATTCATATGCAAACACACAAATGAATCAAGTCTTCCAAGCCTTCTTGCACAAGGAGAAAACTAAGGAAAACTAACTATATGCATGCCAGTAATGGTACAAGCATGGCTGATTATGATTTATAAAGTTATTCTCGCATGCTTAGCTATCTGTAACACACCATCCATTTTACAGCCCTGCATCTGCATTAGATGTGTGTCAATGTAGGGGATCAAATATCCAGCCTACATGCTCTTCTGTTGAATTTGAAAGGTAGGAATTTAGGCTCACAAGGTGTGTGGATTATTACAAGGTACACGGAATATTACAAATGGCTTTTCAGTAGGATCTCACTCTTATCTCTCTTTTGAAAATAAAAGCATATCCGAATCATGTATGATTTTCAGTAGCTTCAATTGTCTTCCCCACAGTTTGGACTGCTGAGCCATTTCCATTGCCATTATGTTTGCCTGTGAGGATTGTTGTGTGATCAGTATGTTAACCCTCCACTGTGGTGTCAGAGCTGTAAACATGAAAACTGATGGCCCAGGACCAAATCTGGCCATAACACTTCCCCACTGTGTCCCTCCGACTGTGTCAAAATTGATTCTCGCTGACGAAAACCCATTTGAAACTATTTCATCAAGCAATATGGTTGCTAATTTGTGTGGTGTGCATTCATAATGTATGCATCGGAACTCATTTAGTCAGAGCAGGATCCTAGGAAACATCTGTCGTTTATATAAGTGTCAAGTGTTTGAGCTGGACTAAACAAAACTGTTTGTGTGTGTGCTTGTGTGTGACTCAATAACTTGGATTTTGTTTAGTTCAGTTCAGTTTGCATTTTCAATTTATTTTGTAGTCGATTGTAAGTAAATTTGTTACATTTGGAGGGTTAATGTTGGTTATGTCCTTGACACATGTTTGGTCATATAGGATTATAACAATAATGTGTCACTGAACTAGCGTAGGATGTAGTGTAGTGTAGGATTTAGTGACATCTAGTGGTGAAGTTACAGACTGTACCCAACTCAGCTCACTCTCCATCTCTAAGCGCGTGGGAGAGCCCACAACAACTGTAGTACTTTCAAAAAAACACAACAGGCCCTCCTAAAATGTTTGGTTTGTCCATTCTGTGCTACACCAGAAAAATGGTGGTACCACATGGCGGACTAAGAGGAAGAGGCCGTGCTCCATGTTTGGATATAAAAGGTTAATTCAAAGGTAATAAGATAATTACACACGTATGAAAACATACTTGTGAATACTTTTGTATAACCTCTGCCATATTCTATTATTGTAACATGAATCCAATACCCTGAGCCCTTGACTACTTTGATCTTGCAAACTGAAATGAGAACACGTTTCTAAAAAATAAAAATAAAGTTCCTGATGAAAAATCTTGGCCCTGAGCTCTTAATTGCACATCTCAATTCGGTCCGTTTAGTGCATTCTCTGTTCTGCGCTTAGTTTTTTTCTTTTTCATAAAGAGAATATGCCAGGAAAAACATGCTACTGCTTGGAATCATGAACACGACTGAAAGCATTTCGATTAATTCACGCTGAATAGCAACCAACACAAGTCACACACTCACACACTCCAAAAGAGCTAAATTATTCAGACCGGTCAGTTGAGTCTTCCGATCAATCCTGAATCTGAATCAAAGTCTGCCAAGGGATTTCCTATCATCACTGATTCTGTTTTAAGGTCAGGTTCAACAGCAGCCCATACGGCATATATGTTTGTGTGCAGGTCTGTGTGTGTGTGTTTTTCTGTGTTTGTGTGTGAATGTGTGTGCGTGTGTGTGAGCTGGGGCTGCTGTGTTTCATACTAACACAGGACAATAGAGGACAAACTCAAACTGTATTG
>JAPZDZ010000025.1:18406673-18420881 GCA_029783805.1 Acanthurus tennentii | reverse complement strand
GTGTGCGTGTGTGTGAGCTGGGGCTGCTGTGTTTCATACTAACACAGGACAATAGAGGACAAACTCAAACTGTATTGATGTGCGACCAAAAGCGGGCTGACATTCAGTAAATTGAAAGTTCAGAGGGGAGTTGTTTAACAAAGCTGTCGAGGAAGTGGCTTCCATTCTTGTAATGACTGTTTTACTGTGATGGAGTTTTTTAACTGATGGTCTGGGGCATAATATGGATCTCTGGCTTGCTTCTACAGCAGAATAATATGTTTGAAAGAGAACATGACATAGCCTAGATCTAACACTTTCCCAACAGTAGTTTCTGCTGTTATCTTGCAGAAAATATAAAACTGAAGAAATTTGCAAGATGTCAGTATTTTCTCACAGATTTATGGAGGGTTTGACACACATTCCTAACCCTTATGCGATTTAATACCCTATAATAACTGAATATAAAAAACTATTAAAACTAAGATTGAACTATTGGGAAAAAGTAATATTGCCTGTTAATCAAAAACTCTTTTTATATTTCTCATAGGATAAAGTTTATCTGTCAAGAGCTTTTTTTTTTTTCTCACAATGTATTAAATTTGCAGCAACTTTTTCGCTCCCTGACTCTTCGGTGACCCTTGATGTTCCTTTGCCTTCCTCACTTGCTCGAATCCTCCTACAGCAGCAGATTTCATAAAGCCTCATCTGTTTCCCTTGAACTCGATCCCCTTATTAAATACATATCATCAGGGTGTGTCCTGTAGAGCAGATGGCAGTGTTTACATATCCTTTCACTGTCCAGCATTTCCATGCAGACAGGCAATTACATTAATCAGATGGCGGGTAATGGACTGATGAGTTGCTTATTCACACAGAACAACAAGTAATATGAGCTTTGGAAGATGAATTATAATGACCACTATAAGACACTCCATAGTATGCACGTTTTAAGACAGGGGACGACCATATACAGAGGCCCACACATGTAATAAGTACTTTAACCTGACATAAATGCGGGCTGCTTTATAACACTGCACTGCAACGTGGCCTTTCAAGGCTGTTTGGGAGGAAAAGGGCTACATAAATGGATTTACATTCATGCAATCCATCACCACGATCAACATCATCATCTGTGGTAAGAACAACCCTGTTTGCTGGAGTGAAACTGCATTCACTCAGCCTTAGACTCAGATGACATTGACAAATGGGGCTGCAGATTGGAAAATGAGACAAAAGGAAAAACATTAAATAAAACCCATTATCATTATCTTTTTTGAAGGGGGGGAAATGAGGAGAAAAGGGTGGGACTGTCAGAAGAAGATGTAGAGAGACGGACGCTACAGCCCAGTACAAGGACGGAGCTACGTAGCAATCTGACAACTTCAGGAAACAATTTCATTTCGCCAGACATCCCATCAGCAGTCATGTCAGGAAACCTATGGGGAGGGCCCAGGCTGCTTCTGGCCCATCTCAGGTCATATTGAAAGCTATGTTTCAACTTCAGGGTAGTCATTTGGAAAATGGAACAATATGCATGAAAAGTGAGGTATTCTCTTTCAGCCTGTTTGACAATTTTCTAACAAATGACTGTGTGGGTGCCAAATGCAGTTGGCCCGGCGCACACTTTCCAAAGAGCTCACTTTTCTTACAGGAAACAAATGAGAAGAATCGAAAAAAACCCCCCAAAAAACTCAGTTATGTGCGACACTGCCATGTATAAGTAACGACAGTGTGTTTAGCGCACCAACAGTGTGTAAATCGGCACTTTGAGTCGTTATTGTGCTAATTTCTCACACCTGCCCATGGGAAGCTTCACAGCTGTTGCTCCACTTGCAGAGGTTTATCTCCATAAATGATTGCTGATAAATTCTCCTGAGAGGGATGCAGAGAGCCTCTGAAATCCAAATGCAAGACTCAAGGAGCCAGACTGTACGTTGAGATGACGGTCTGATATTTGTTTATACTGTGCTCATTAGTGATGGAAGACTTAAGTTTGATGGTAGGTTTTTGGCAACACTTATGAATAAATTTGTTTTGACATTTAAATATGCCATTTGCTTTACCTAGTGTTGGATTTGATATCACAAATTAAATATCTAAATACTAACTCCTGCAATTTCCTGAAATCAGATAAGAGAGCGAGAAAGTCGCAGAACTAAAATGTGGACTGTAATTACGGTGTGGGTTACAGATCTGATTCAAAAAACATATGCTTGTTATACCAACAGCATACAGATTCCTTTATATCAAATTTCTTTGAAAAACATTCTCATGAAGCTACACATTTTGAGATGTCATGATGCTGTTTCCCTCACCCATCTGGCAGGTTAAAATAAGGAGAAGCCTGGTGTTACTTTTGAAGTTCCTCTCCAGTCATATTTTAAAAATTCCCTGTAATTATAAAGTTTTTGTTTTAACATGGTTTTCATACAAAAAGTTAAAGCTCTGTAAAGGAGCCGAAAGAAACATCTTCTCTGCCTTCCTGACAAAGAAATTCTGGATGTTTCCATCACAAACCTTATGTCACGTCCACCTCCGCTGCTTTCTCTCAGTTGACCAGTGACAGAGCAGAGTTCAAAATGGGTAATGTTAGCATGAAGGAAACGCTGGAGAGTTTAAGCCATACATGTTTGTGACTCAGTCAGACCGTGAGTCAGATGAGGAGTCTAGCAGAGACCCGAGGATGGTTAAGTGTAGTTAGCTTCTTTTATTTGTTTATGTTAGGCTTTGCTTGTTAGCTTGTAACTAGCAGTGGCTGACAAAACGTCATAAACATGGGAAAGTCAAATTATTAGGTTGAGGGAATTTTTAATCTTTGCATTAATAAAAATAATGACAAGATCAAAACCAACAAAGAATTAACTCTCCTAGCAAGTATCACATGTGGGACCACAGCTTCATATGGCTCATGTCTACATGCCATAGAAGTCCATTAGTAGTTTCTCTAAGAACCGCTAAAACCACACAAATGAGCCATGTTGTTGCACTGGGTGACATATTCCTTCATTAAAACAAACACAGCCAGCATATTTAATGCTATATGGCTTGTTGTTGTACTTTTCCAGAGTCCTCCAGCTTCTATGACATCGCAGGTCCACCGAATCTGACCCTTTCTTCATTAGTGTTGTCAGCTGCATATTCAACCTTGTGAAAATGGTCGGAGTCTGATGCAGACATTGAACATTTCTAATAATAATTTCTGCAGCTAATGATAGAAGGTGGAGTGAAGTAATAAAGTGAGAAAAACTCTGAACAGTGCCTACGAGCTTTTACTTTGCGATACAAATGGACTCAAATGCAGCTGATGCTGTATTAGCCCATGGCGTCTTTATAGGCTAAAGTGCATGGATTGTGTTCATTGTGGGAAAGAATGCGTCACTCAGAGCTATACTGTGGCTCTCTTTTATGTTTTTAATTTGGGTTTTGGCATAGAAATGTGGGCTTTGGCTACACAACCGATTCTTGTTTTTAAGATAATTTCACTGTTGGATTTGATCTTTTCAGGGGATTTTGGGAAAATAATAAAAATAGCAAATCATCCAGCCTGAGAGGTGTTTGAAAATGGCACTAAAACCATGTATCGCGTTTTGACGTCAGACAAAATACATCAATAGACCTTTTAATCTTTTCCACTGGTACGCTTTAGAACAGTGTGGAAGACACAGATTAATGCAGAGGAGTCCCCTAATGTCAAATCAATTTTAATTTAGAAGTAGCTTTAACTCACGTCTATGAAAGCTGCCTGCAGGTTTAAAGAGATACCCTGACATGGTTTTTAAAGCTGTCGGACACTTTTAAGAAGACAGTATACTTCAAAAGATATGATTGCACAGCACTATGGTAACTGTGTCCAAAATGAATCAAATTAAGGTGACACTTTGCTGAGTGTTGGATGGTTTGGAGTGATGCAATTTCAATCAATATCCTTTGTTTTCCTGGATGTGATTACAGAGTGATGTTACACAGAGATGAGAAGCACTATGACGCAGTCAGTATCCATACTAACGAAGATGCTGTAATGTAACTAAGCAGCAGGATACATGAAAGAAAAACCTGACTTTCAAGTCCAAGGATTATAAAACCCTCTACCATTTTGAGCTCACACAGTTCTCTCAAAGTGCAGTATGAGATGATTCATTTTCATGCCCTGTCAACAGGAGACCCAAAACACTCACGAAATCAAGACAGAACCATCACTCCTAAATCTGTTAGATTACCTTCATATTTCCTGCAGTGTCACTATAAGATTCAAATTACTGACCGCAAAATTGAACATCTGGGTTTGTTTATTTGTTTGTTTCTGAAATAGGGGACAGATGTTGATAAACCCCAAAAAGGATTTACAAGACAATGCAGAAACATCTTGAAAACCAAGATTATGGTTGTCAGAAAAAAACAAACAAACAAACAAACATACAAACAAACATAAAACTGTGTAGGAAAATGGACAATACAGATTGCAGATTTACCTGCATTCACTCATTTATTAAGATCTTGGCTTTACCTTTTAAAGTACTCAAGAATCTATGATTATGCAAATTTAAGTCATGAACTGAACCAAGACTAATTGTGACGCACAAATCATGCTTGTATCCTGCCTCTGTGCTCATTGAAAATCTGACTTTCAGTGAGTACAGACAAACTCTCCACTTTCAGCAGATGACTGAGGTCAGCCTTCTTGTGTCAAAAGTCTGCACAGACATCATTCTGCACAATGAAGCGTAATTATCAAACCGAGTGCAAGGAAAGTTTAATATTTTTACATCTAAGGTGTCTGGCCTAAGCCCCTCTTGGCAAATGCACTGCATGAGTTTAAATCTGACCTGCTTGAGAGGTTGAGCAGTTCGTGCTTGTCGGTGACCGTGGACTTGTCCTCCAGCTCCCACATCAGTGCGTTAATGAGGTGAGAGTTTTTGATGACAATGGGCACCTCCTCAAACATATGCTCAAAGCCAATGTTGGCCTTCTTCAGGCTGAAGAGTGAGTGACAGCAAAAGGAAGGACAGAGACAGAAAAAGAGAGATTAAGTTATAACTTGGCCTTGCAGCTGAAATACAAACATGTTGTGGAAAACAGCAATTTCAGCTTATCATTAATAAAGAAAATCATCATTATCTAATTGAAAATAAATGTTCTAACCAACTTTTTAATACTTTACTACTGATAATTACACTGCGAGTTGAAAAAAACAGCAGACTTGACACAACAGAGAAAAAAAAGAGAACTTTCTTAATTCTGTGCAAAAATTAGCACTAATAAATCATCATTTGTGTGTATTTATTTTGCAGAGATTTTAAAAAATAATTATATTCTGATATAGATTGTAACCATAACAGGCAACATTATCTGTTATCACTGGCTTTCTGAGGCCCTTTTTTTAACTCAGAGATCAAGCAACAAAGTGCCTCCTTTTCACCATCTTCATTTTTTTCCCACACTGAACTTAACAATGTCATCAATCTTCACCCAAGTGTGCAATTTTCTGTACCATGCAAGCATTGTTGAACACTGCGAGGCATGATAGGTGTGAGGTGTACCATCAGAATGTCAGTATCTAGTCTGACGTGTAACATTCACATTAGACAGAATTCTTTCAACAAATAATGGCATAATTTGGCAAAAACAATTGTTTATCATGCTGTTAAGCTGTTATCTCTTTTTTTTCTGATCAGAGGGTAAGGAGTACCTGGACCTCATTGTCTCTTCAGCGGCATTTTGGATGCTGCTGTTCTTCTTTTTTGAAATACTGCTGCTATTTGATTATAAAATATAATTAAAATTGCATGCTTGATATATCAAAATGTGCCACCCCTGTCCAGGCACTCCTGCTTGGCCTTTTGTCTAGAAGTCAATTTTGCACTGTTACTACCTTTCTTGTTAATTAAGAGGTGAAACAATAATAACTCCTTATTCTGCCTTCATAACCTTTATTTAAATGGTGACACATAATAACAATGGAATATTCTTGATTTGAAGGCGCAACACATAGTAAGTGCAAACTAGTGGTGTAAATACATATTTATATGTGACAAATATATCCTCATGCCAAAGTCTGAACTGATCTGTCACCATTTTGAACACATTTATAGTGAGCAGACGGTGGGTGGTAGTTGTTCTACCTCTACTTCTAATGCAACTCGATGCATTTAACAGCTGATTTGTTGAGCACAGAGATTCCCTCAGCCCTGCTTCTGACATATTTTCACATTTTATTAGTTCTCTGTATATGCTTTGCAGAAAACCTGCAAATGGAGCATTGTACTGTTGCCACTTACCTTGTGCTTCACAGTAAATTGAACCTCAGCCAAATAAAAGAAAAATGAATAATAATGTTATGCAGGTTGCATTTTGATATCTGAACAGTGTGATACAATGTGTTCATATTGCCCACCTCGAGCAAAGTTAGACTCTGGAGCTTAAATGACTTTTTTATGGGCTCTGCTGATAAGTGTGGAAAGCACCAACAGATTTTTAACCACCTCTTCTTGTTTCTCAGGAGCTACGAGCTGCATTTCTCTCTCTCTCTCTCTCTGACATGGGCCTGTTAGCACAAAATGGAACTTCAAACTTTGCTTAATGTCTCACATAAATCCAATAGCATTGACTGACTGCCTTGGTTCTGCCTGTCACTTGTGCACAGTGCATGAGCTACAAAGTAATGTCTGTATATGTTTAATGTTGGCTTGTTAGGGGCCTCTTGCCTGTTATGAGATCAATACGCTCGCTACATTAATCCACCATGTGCACTGTACCAGAAACAGGGATGTTTATACTGTGCCTGCCTGGGTGATAAATAAGGATGTGGAACATCACCTAATTCTGAGAAGGTAATTTTGAAAAATGTGTTTTTCTATTCTAAGTAGCGCACCAGGCAAACTTTAGGAGGAGACTCTGAGGCAACAGAAATGGACAATCTTGCCTCTGGCTTTGAGTGGGCTGAACAAAAATCAGTATAGATAACAGCAGTCTATACGGAAAATCTATAAGGATATAAATATTGTTTGTTATGCATATTGGCACAATTATCCATCTGCAGTGCTTTAAAATATTTCCTGCATATTATGACCTTTTCAAATGCCTGCAGAGCAATCTGAAAAGGCATCTACGAAGAAATAGAAGGACAGCACACTCTAGGGAGGGCAAATTACTCAACCCCATTGGACTACGGCACATTTAATGCCATGCTCTTTCCAAGTTGGGCCCCGCTGGACAAAGCCAAAGGTTGACTCCACAGGTTGACTAATTTGATGCTTCATATTGTGTGCTGAAGTGGAGGCTATTGACCACTGCCTGCATAGCCCAGCGGACTCTGAGGGCAGTTCAAAGGGATGGGTCTATTCAGCACTCATCTATCCCTTCCTTTCATTTCAAAAAGGTGTGAATATACATAAGCTTATGTAACATCAAATATAGAAACATGAAAGAGACTGCATTTTCCACAAATGGAGTGGTGGGGGGGTTAAGAAACATTAGTGATATTTGTATTTCTAGTCTTTTCTATAAATAATAGGACAGAGACAAGATTGTTATGTGGTGATGTTGTCCTTTACTACCCACAGCTGCCCTCTTCATGGGCTTTTTTGAAACACTGATAGCTGCATATTGGTGCCTTAATAAATCATAGAAACTAATGAACAGCTGCAGAAATCAGCAGGATCCTGACTCTGAACCAAACACAATGGGTCAATAACTGAATGGCTGGAAATAGAGAGACAGGTGGAGAAATACAGAGGAAACAGAGAAGAGAATTGAAACATACAGTTTTAAGTGTTGCCTCTTCCTGGAATTTTGAAGTGTATATCTGAGAACGTTCACAATGGACAGTAAATTGTTTTTTTTTTATCATGCCCTTCATTTGGTTTTTCAGGACATGTGCATGTGTGTCTCTTCGTGCATGTGTGAGTTTGTGCACTTAGGCCGCTCTAAACTGCCTGGAAAATGGTCCCCTCATTACATTCATTTTTAGCTGCAATTTAAAGGCAATTACGATAAGCCTTGGGGTCAGAAAAAGCAAAAACACGGAACATTTGTTGCACGGGCAAGGGCGGACTGATAAATCATCTGCATCAGCATCAACCTCCAACTGCAACAAAATGCCTCCCTTGTGGATGCTCGAGGCTATTTTGGAGTCCATTTAAAAAGCAAAAGTATGAGGATGCAAAAATTTCAATTCTGCATTCCAATAAGCAATTTGTATGAATATCTATACTTCTGTGTGTATGAGAGCCCTCTGTGAGCATGGGAGCATGACATTTGTTCACTTTTATTTTATCCATTTATTCCCCATTATTTTTGTGAGTGTCTGCTATGAGCTACTTACCCCTCAGGTGTGAAATCTTTCTCTTTGCAGATCTCCATAAGTTTTGGGGTAAGCCTGTAGGCCTTGAGGGACAGGGAGCCTTGGGCCGTCTTTATGGGGTCTACAATAATAAGAGAGGAATTACAGTTGGGAAAAACTTCAGGAATAAGGAAAAAACAAAATAAAAAAAACATAATCTGCTCTTTAAATCATATTCTCTTAATTGACAAAAAACGACAACAACAAATTGACATTTTAGTTCATAAATGTTGGTTTCAGAAATGTTAAGCCTCTAAATTTTTTTTACATATTCAAATGGTCTAGGTGAGAGTTGCCCCATCAATAAACAAAAACATCTTTAAACCGTAGACCACTACTGCCGGCTTGTGCATACAGTGAAGAAGTCAGAGGTTAAGTGAGTTGCTAAAGGTACCTTAAGGATGACCAGATGAGTTAAAAAATAAGAAATCCTGCACTTTCTGCCACCCACATTTTCCAAGACAACACGGTTGTTGTAACAAGGCTCTGGGCAACTGCTTCCAGTTGATTACTTTAAGTCCAATTTGTATGTCAGCATGCTGGTAAGTTCACAAAGTTCTAAATAGCCAAACAAAATATTTTTGCAATCTACACCCTGCTTTAACAAACTCCTTCTAAACTCTTTTGCCAGAAAGCAAACTTGATCAAATCCACTAGATTTACAAATGGCATTTAGCACAACATGACAACAGCAAGAGCCTTGTTTTCCTTTTACAGAACGAGAGCAGTGTGTGTCTGCATTGCGCACTTCCCTCAATCATTGAGTCAAAGGCACTCATTAGCTACATTTTTATGAAATTTAAGATAACAGAACTGGATAAAAATGCTTTATATAAAACCCTTAATCAGAATAACCAGTGCCAAAATTTACACTGAATATGTTCTGCCTGCCCTTTTATCTTTGCATGTGCTCTATCTTGACATAAAAGCATGTTGATGTATGTTTCCCCCACTTCAAAAAATGGTGGCTTCCAAGCTGAACTGGACCATTGTAAAAAGTTTGTTTTGTGATGTAAACTCTTTATGAACTGAACATTATTGACAACACAATAATGGCAACTACTACACTGAACTGACGATAGATATCATCTTCAGGGAACTGATTAAATACGTGCCAAAGATATATTGCTAGATGGGTTGCTGAAAGGTAGCTGTTAGGGAATGAATGATGTCTTTGCCACTTCTGCACGTCACACAGTTGTTCTGATTAAATGCTTCAGTGCCTGTAAACACCAGACCGTTTGAGATCAGATCCCACGTGAACTGCTTACATGAAATCTTCAACTAGGATGATTTATCTCAGAAAGAAAAAAAGTGCATGAAACTGTAGCTTGGGTCTCTAAACAAAATTGCACATTGTCCTATCTAAAAATAAAAGCAGTTTCCAGCAGCTAAGAGTATTTATACCGCACTGGACTCCAGGCATTTTTATTACTTTAACACATCTGAAAAGCGTCAAGTTACTATTTACAAACATAGTAAGAGGTCTAACAAGCCTGAAAAAACACAAGCATCCTCTGTAAAAACAAGTGAAAACAATATTTAAAAGAGGCTACTGGTTTGTCCACTGCAATGTGTAATTTGCACAGAAGGTTTTCTGTTCTACAAAAGCAATTCAGCTAAGTGAAGAGTCTAGTAAAAGGCAGCATTCTCAAATACAAAAGATATATAAGTACCAAATCCAACCCTGAGAACCAGCTCTGTCAAATTTTATTCAATTTTCTGTTTTCCTGTTTATGCTCTCCGATAGAAAAAGAAAGTGGTAATATTGGCTCAGATGGGGCAGGCTGACAGCCATCAAGCTAAAGTCTACCAAAAGTCTCAGTATGACTTATTCCATTTCCAACAGCCAACTGCAGCAAGACATTTGCTTACAGCACAGTGTATCCCAAAAAACAAGACACAGTCAGTCTAAATTCAAGCTGGACAGTCTCCACTGAGACTGGCTGGTGACAGCAACATTTGATTAAACTTGGTAACGGAATTAAAATGCTGCATGATCTAGCTAAAACAATTCTGTCTAACTAATGTTTTTTTATTGCATGCATAATGTGTCCTGCTGGTCAATTTGAGGTAAGTTGCTATGGAAACGGACAAAGGGGTTCATTTCAGTTTTGTCTTCAATTGGCAAGTGCATAGCATGTATCAAACCAAGAAAATCAAGTGACTGACTGACAAAATTGCACAAATTGAATCTAAGCCAGAGAGAGGTGCTCTTATAGAGCACTGAAAATTACATGGGCCTACTTCTGGGGACTGTTTTTCTGAAGTTTTAATATTCAAGAAACCAGATCCACGAATATTCTCTATATAAAGAAGAATTAAGGTTAAAATGTCTATGCTGTTTTTACGGAAATTCTTGTCTAACCACACTGTAATGATGCATAGGTGGTTGAAAATCCCTCTGAAAGCTGCTTCTTAGGATGTTTGTAGGCCTGATAACCTGCCCCAATATGGGAGGAATGACCCTGTGCAGATCTGTTGAAGGTTAGTCCTGTCTGTGTCTTTCTTAACCTCTTCAACTGTTCACCTCATTCAAAGAAACTGATGTCATGGCAAGCATATTTAACCAATTGGTTTAACAACCCACTCTAATTCCAAGCTGTCATTGAATGGAAGCTATTAACTCGCCAGTTGGCCGCCTGACTGATTCATCCATCGGCATATATCGACCAGTGGACTAATGACGAAGAGAACAAAAAAGAAATCAATTTTCTTTCCCTTTGACTTTAAACAGAGATAATGTCAATTCCTTTGAGGTGCTTTGATCCATTAAGCGCTGCATTATTGACTGACATTAACAGAAGCCCTCGTTTAGAATGAGAAAGGGCTGACTGAATGACTGCCTGCCTGAGTGGCCAGCTGGCTGGCAGGACTAGATCAGAGAGGTTCATATGTCAGCTAGTCAAAATTAATCTTTGCTTATCATGGATTTGTACCATCTAAGAACATGACAACACTGGAGAGATTTTGGAGGGAAAGAGCAGGACTTAGAGGAGTCCTCTACTCTCACTAGCAGTATAATATTTATAAAATGTAAGTATCTTTTGACTTGAGTGTATTTACACAGAGCTGATCTAATCAAAGATTTTGTTTTCAGGTCAGTGAAGCCTGTAAGACTTTTTGTGTGACACCAGCTGTACTTATTGCATACTTATTTCTCGGTTCATAAACCTGAAGAAGATAATCGGAGCACTTTATAAAGTATGCAAAGCAGGATGAAAATAATATCCTGACTGGCATTACGACAGTGACTACATTTGATTACATGTTTCCTGCTTGTAATGATCTGTGATGTGTGAGTCACATATCAGCAACTTGAATATACAATAAAACCATATACTACTTTTCTTTACATTTATTTACATGAGAGACAGTTCAGTTTTTATAATCGGGCTATATGAGTAATATATACAATATTTAAAGTCTAACTTATAATAGATGTAGGTTGGCAGGCTTAGAGAAGACAGGAGTGCCAATGTAGGAAGCTAAGTAATGGTCTGCTGTGGACGGGGGCAGCAGCAAAATGCATTTCAGCCACTTGGAAATAAATAAATAAAATAAAAAAAAATCTATGCCAGTTTGAGTGTATGCTATTTATAATATTTTTGGCCTTTTACTTTTTCATCACACAGCTCTTTCTGGTGCTGTTATAGCCATGTATGTTCTCTTCAAAGTCACGAGGCTCCTTCAGAAAGAATACTTTGCACTGAAGAGAAAGAGATTGGAGAACACTGATTAGCTGATGTTAATTGGTGACTTTTGTGTTTCAAAAAGCTAGTTCAGATTCCCTAATAACACAGTAACACTATCTAACTGATGAAACAGCTGTAGTTGAGCAACTCCCCTGCTATGGGAAGCAAAATATGTGTTTTTCTGCTTCCCCCCTTCAGAACACTTTATTGCTAACACAGGCACTCCCGCTGCTTCTCCAAACTGAGGGTGGGCCAAACACCATCTACTGCAGGTACACTGACTAAGTGCCTCAACACAACCCTACTTCAAAAAAAAAAGCCTGACCTTTAAATATGTACCTATCCATGTAATATAGTAATATTGCCTCTACTAATATACTGCCTAATGAATAAACTCAATGACCACTTGGGGTAGTTATGTAGTCATGAAATATAATTAATTTATTCACTGAAGAGTTAAATGGACACTGTTTTATCATGACAGGTTTTAATATTACTGTCATTTGAAAGAAAGCTTGCACCATCTGGGATGGCATTTGTAGTGCAGCAATTATGCTCAGCTCTTTACTGTGAAGCAGGTGCAGGCACATGATGTCTGTAAGTGTCATGTTAGCAGCTACCAGCTACCTTGTCAGTTCTATTTTTTCCCTGTTTCCTTCTTGTCAGTGCTTTCTCTGCTGTTGGCCTTTCATGAGCAAGAGACAGACATGTTTCTTCCATTTAGATATGGTATTGAAACTTTTCACCCGCTATTGATAGACTGCTGGAAGGGCATAACCTTAGAGTCGGAATCTTGCACACTGAATGCACTCTGCTACCTTGCTGTTTGATAACAATTTGCCCTGCTCAAAATGACATTGTTGTTTTTGGGTGACTTTGTATACTGCAGAACCTCTACATTATGCATTATTCCTCCACCTTTTAAGTCTATTTAAGATGTACTTGATGTCAATGTAGACACTTGCAAGATTTATCTTGAAACATAACTTGTTTTTTCAAACCTTTATGCTAACCTCAACTTTTCTTTTCCCACATCCGTCACGCTGATTTATTGCTAAACTCTCTGAATGTCAACTACAGTAGAAAAATATAAAACTTCTCCATAGCATTTCTATTCTTAGATACCCACTGATTGAAGAGGCAACATTTGACTGTTGGTTGTTTAATCATGACTGAAACTTCAGAGAACATGAAACACAAATAACTCTAATCTACTTCCTGGTAGCAGTGCCATTTTAAGTGCCCATTAATCTAATTTTGATCATTTGTTATTTTAAAAGAGGTTTTTTAAAAAAAATAATAATAATTTCATGAAGTTTCAGCATGATTTTTAGTGCTGGCCTGCTCTTATGGAATCACTTTCCACCAACACTGAACTGTGATTACTAATCATCTGGGAATGACTGAAAGGTCATGTGATGGTTGAATGATGTAAAAGTGAAGCTGCTCTCTTCATTCTTGTTCGCCTACAACTCAGTCAGTAAAACATTCCCCAGTAATAAATTAATTTTCTCCATTTAACCGTCCAACCTACTTCAATAATTTAGGAATAAAAATGTGTTAATTTTTTATTTTGCACGACTGAGGGTAATATTACAAAACTGTATCTATTATTTCTAATGTACTTGATCATGACTTCAACCAAGTTCTTTGATTTGAAGTTCCCCAATAGGCTCATTTAAAGTATTTAAAAAGTCTCTCCCGTGATTAATGTTTTGTTTCAGATGTTTTTTCCTGCAAAAAAAATGTTTTTCTAAAAAGTAAAAAAAAAGGCTGGAGACTCTAAAATCTACAGTTTTCATCCCAGTTGTGAGAATCTGGGTCTATTAGTCACAGGCACTTACAAAACAGGGCATCTTGACTTAGTTTGATTTCAAAAAGCTTTATTTACATCGTCAGTCAGTTTCTTAGCTTGTAATTGGCAGGGGTTCACACTGTGTCAGTGGTTGTGCAAATGCAACTTGCCTGTGATTGACTTTTAAATTTGTGATGCACCAAATATACTTAAGCTTGACTGAGATGAGTTTAAATCATACATTTAGATAACAGAGGATTGTAATCCCAACTTAATTATGCTATTTAGGATAAATGTCACATTTTCTTTCATTTCAAGTGACAGACCCCAGACCCCACCTGTGGACATTTTGTTGTTACAGCTTTTGTCTTCCTCATGGATAATACAGTTTTGAAATG
>JAPZDZ010000025.1:18382034-18394223 GCA_029783805.1 Acanthurus tennentii | reverse complement strand
AGAGAGAGAGAGAGAGAGAGAGAGAGAGAGAGAGAGAGAGAGAGAGCGTGAGAGACAGGTAAGGAGGGGGGAGGGGGGGGAGTCCGGATTGACAGACAGACGGAAAGAGAGAGAGTGGAAAGGTCTGAGAAGAAGGGCAAAAGACATCCTCTAAGATTTTTTTTTAAAGCTTTGGATGAAGCAAAAATGCCACCCAAAACCTTAAAACATAACAAGGCACATGTTGGCGTTGTTGTTTATATATTTCCATTAAAGGTTGGTTGCCAAGTGATTTCTAATTAGTCTCACTGAGGAAGAGCGAGGAAAAACGAAAGAAATCAATTTCCCATTTGGGGCAGGTAAAGTGATCTATTGAAAGGCTAACCCCAAGAAGACCTTATCAGACCAGGAGAAGGCTAACTTTTTACTAAATACACAGGCACACAAACAGACACACACATGTTTCAATGCATACTGAACAGTGTATTTACAGCACGGAACGAAGAGATCATGGCAGAGGCATTTTTAATCCCCCTGACTTCAATTAACCCACTGTGAATGTGTCTGCCACAGACGACAATTAAAGTTCCAAAAACCAAGGACTAACCTCACAGACCCTACTGGAGGAAAATGCTGATGTAATGGGTCCTAATTAGTTCTGTTTGTGTTTTCACATCCATTGCCTTGTCTTGGTTTTATAATATGACTGTTTTTATTTGTCTTTTGAAAACATCCCTACCAGTGGACACTGGCACACAGCTAAAATAAATATTTTTCATCAAAATATCTTAACTAACCAGCTAGAAAAAAACACATCTACATGCAAGAGATATCAAGTCTCAACCTGAATTTTCTTGTTTTCAATATTAGGTCCTTAAGATCTGGAAAAGTTAGGAGAATAAAAAACAAAAAAATTAAGTACCTTCTTCATGTGCGCATTAATCGTATGATGCAGCTTAGTTTAAAACATATTTTCTAAAATAAAAATTACTGAAAATTCAAAAAAGTAATTATACAACCATGAGCAATCAGCGCCTTTAAATTATCCATTCAGCAAAAAAAAAAAAATTAGCTAGAAAGAATTAAAGCTTGGTCAAGTATTGTTCAGCTCTTGATTGAGTCTATTTCATTTCTTTCTTTCTTTCTTTCCTTCTTTCCTTCCTTCCTTCCTTCCTTCCTTCCTTCCTTTCTTTCTTTCTTTCTTTCTTCTTTTGATAACAGAAAGAGCAAGGCAGGTAGCCTCTAAATTAAAAAAAAAAAAACATCTGCTGCAGTCTAAACAGTCAGAGGAACTGAATTGCAGAATCCTTTAAGCAAAGAGACTGCAATCATCTAATCTTAAGGACAACTGGGTGGACAATTACAGATGGAGAAAAGCCAACTGAATCTGAAGCAGATGTACAGCTTTCCTGTCAATCGCAGTCAAAGCAGAGCTGACAATTTTTTACAATGTTAATTTTTAAAGTCCTTCCACCGAGAGGTCTGTTTTACTCTTTCAGACAAGGAGACATGGAAAAAAAACTAAGGGATGCTGTGTTTACTTTAGAAAACACTTCCTGAAGGTGGACATTTACTTAATCTAGGTGTCTTTTACTTTTTGCAGTTAATTGGGATAACTAATGTTTGCAAGCTAGCTAGTCAAGACAAATAGACATAAATTGGTGGTTTATTGCAGACTTTGACCATTTTACTGATAGAAAAGCCAATACTAGACTGAATCAAAAAACACTATAATTAAAACATGTTTTGTTTTGAAAATCCCAAATATGATCCAGTGTGTATCAATGTTTTCGGATATGGCTTCAGCCCCCCCCCCAACCCTGCAAGTGACGAGCGGTCAACTGATTAATAGAATTAAAATTGGTAACTCACTTTGGTTGCTATTTTGTTTTTTAGCTGCAGGTGCTTGCTGCTGTCACATATTTTCCCTTGACAAAACTATAAGTACTTTTACTTTGCTCTGTTCAGTCTAATTTATTATGAAAGAGCATTCAATTGAATTGGGAAAATGACAACAAAAAATTCAATTTTACGATTAATATTGTTATTCCTTGACATGTAAATCCAAACATTTTCAGTCAATCTGTACACCAGGACTTTGCTGCTTGTACTAACAGGGTATAAATTGTAGCGTCATGAGTACGTACTCTTACCATCACTATGCAACACAACACTTTGATCCAGCAGAGGCTTTCTAGAGAAAAGTGCTGCAGACTGACGAAACAAAAATTGAACTTTTTGGCCACAAACACAAAATACAAGGCTGGGAAAAAAATGAAGAAGGATTGGGAGGGAGGGAGAAAAACACCTTACAAACCATTAAGCACTGCAGTGGATTTATTATGCTTTGGAGTTGTGAGGCAGTCAGAAGCATATAAGGTGCAGACCTTTCTCACATTTTACACATTTTGGCTTGTCACTTCATGAAAAGCACAGGTGTAACTAATAACGTTAACGATCGCTCTGTTGCATTTAGGTTTCACTTCACCATGACAGTGAGTCAGCGCACACAATTGCAGTGCCTTGGACCTAAAACACCTAGAAATGGAAAGCATTTATGATAAATGCTATTAGTTACACCTGTGTTTGACAAGTCAGCGTCTGCTTTTAGTAATGTCAATTGTTGTAAGAGAAAAGGTAAAACAAATCCTAAATGCAAATGTTAAAGAGACAGATGATGAAACAAAGGTGAATATTGTCACGGAAAAAAGCCTAAAAATGTTGCAAAAGAAATACTGATCTGTGTTTAACATATTCTGTGTCTTCAGTAAGACACAATTGTATTTATGACGCTAAATGCATGTTAAAAAATACCCATAAAAACCGAACAGTCTTTGCGAATTCTGGGAGATTTTTTTCTGGCCATCTTGTCACAGCAGCCATATTTCCTTTGCAGGATATTCTTTATCTTACAGGTCACTGATAATCATTTCAATCTTGAGCTGTGCAGCTAATTAGTTTGCTGAGTAATTCAAACACTGGAAGCAAGAGTGACATAAATGACAAATAAACTGAAAAAAAGGGTGCCAATCGGCAAAATCAACCTTATTAATGACACCAGATTGTTTATTTAACTTTCATGCTCATGCAACTTTCCATGCCCTCTCTAATTAAGCATCTTATTAGGAATGGAAAAGCGACAATCTTTTTATATGTATCCATGTCAAACTTTCAAAGGAAAGGCTCCATGGCCAAGAAAAAGACCCACCATGTGTTGTCTAAGGGGCCACATCCTTAATTGCTAAAATCAGAACATACTGCAAAACAAGCACTCTTAAAATGCTTGTTTCACCAGTGTGACAACTGCTCCCATCTTCTGGGCTAAACAGAAGCTTGATGTGAGCCCAGACAGGGGACATGACAGCCCCTACCACCTGTGTTAGCAAGAGAGGGAGCAGCTTGGCATGGGGTGGCAGGATAGCCAGAAGGAAGTGTTGTTTGGTTGAAAGATTACTTTCAAGGGCAAAAAAACACAAACATAAAAAACACAACACATTTGACATTCAACATGAACATCTTTTATGTGAGGTCAATATCTTGATATAGTTTACTGATGCAAGATGATTTTGAACTTATTTTAGCCTTTTTTAGCCTTTAATCTTATGAACCGCATTCATAAAGTGCCTGCATATTCATCATTCATCAACTCCATTTTTTTTTCCAAACCAGGAGAAATCTGTTGAAGTCTAACCAACATATTAAAATCTTTCCAGTCATAAGTGGGAATATTTTCCATAGGTTAAGTCTCCTTTTAAAAGCGGATGATCAATTTGGTTAGTGTCATCATCTTCATTCTAGGTTCCCTAAAACCAAACTCCATGTAATTACTCCTAATATTTTAATTTCTTTAAAAGGTGTTAATGTGCAACTTTCTTCCTAAAAAGAATGCTGGTTTTCGGTGTAAACAATTTTAACAAGACCTTTATTTCAATTACTCCAACAGGACATCGGCTGGGGACTTGCATTGTTTCTCACTCCAACAATATGTTGGTTCATTATTCCTAATATGATTGTGGTAGGGACGGAAGGAGGATTTGGGGGTAGAAAAAGGGATAGATGCAGATAATGTGGTGCAGAATGAAGCAAGAGAAAGATAAAAGACAGGATGAAAAAAAAAGTCCTGAAGGAAGGGAAGCAGAGTCAATAATTGCCAAGAAAGGAAAAAAAAATGTTGGGAGAAAAGGGCGGAGGCAGCTCTCTTACCTGCAGTAAATTAGAGAGAGAAAGGGAGGGAAAAATAGGGAGAGCAGGAAGGTCGGGAGGTAGTGGAGGGTGATGTGGGGGAGAAAGAACTGGCTAATTTTGTTCTACCTTCAGGATACCTCTTCCTGCTGCTGAATACTAGTGACATGGGTTGAATATCAAACACTCTTACCAAAAGTGGCAATGAGCAACGATTAGTTTGATATAATCCCCTTTACAAGTCAAATAGGCAACCCAATCATGGTTTATAATTCTGCAAATTACACTGAGCCACGCTTAATCTATTGTTTATTAACTCAAAATATTTGGTGTTTTCAGTGGTGTTCACCTATTTTTCAATAAAATAATCCAAAATATATCCCATGAATATGCACAACAGTTATCATAGCTTGAGATTAGAAGTAGCTTCAACAGTTTTCGTAAACAAACTCTTTCTACTATTTAGATTTAGGGTCTAGTTGTCACAATTTACTATTTCAATAATTAATGAACTGCCATTTATTTTACAACCAACTAAAATAAGTGGATCTCAGTGGCTTGTTTGATGTAATGGCTCCTCTTTTCACATTTACTTCACTTATATCATTTCTGTGTTATTTGGAACTGGGCAGTGACTTTTGTGCAATGGATGAGATTGCATGAGATTGCAAGATGGGAGCAGCTGCCCACAGTTTCTGCTTTTTGTTTGTGAGATTATAAAAAATTGAAAACAAATCTTTGTAAACGTCTATAGGAATAGACAGGTGCAAAGCAAAACATGCAAGGATAAGGCAAGAAAAAAATAAACACCCAGATAATGTTAAACCTTGGAAACACATGAATTGTATCAGCAAAAAGAAAAGGTGTGGAAATTAGATTTTAGGTCGCAGAAATACTAATTGATGATCAGATTTGAAAAATATGACAATGTCTAATGTTTGTATGTAATGCAGGACTCAAAGAAATAGTAAAAACAGCTTTCTTTGTGGCCTTTGGATGTTTTTCAGCACCATGGACACAGTAGAGCTCTAATTATTATTAGTCATTAGATTACAGACAAATGTTTATTTACTGTGATTTCAAAGCACTAACACCTGACAATCCCGGTACATTTCAGTTTTCTACATGTTTGGATTCATTGCTTATAGACAAAAGTTGCATATATTTATGAATATCATTTGTGCACAATGTTGGGCATCTACAAAGGGTTTCCATAACCCAACGTCAAAAGGAGGAACACACAGGTTCACACACTTATGCTATATCCACTGACTGGCACATTATGAACCAATAAGAGGTCTAATAATAGTTAAAAAGGCCCGAATGAGCATATAATGTGCAAACAGCAGAATGTAATAATACATAATTACAATGACCAATTTTACCTGCAGCTCATTTCCACCCGCTATTTCAAAATGCTTTGTGTCTGGACACTTCATCCGCAGAAGGAAAAATATCTGTATCTGTTTGTACAAGTTGAAAATCTGTCTTGATCAAATCTGCATGACCACACCTGAACCTAGTCTGACTGACATTTTGAAGGTGTGCAGCAATTACCTGGCATCTGTAGGTTATACAACAGTCTAATATTTGATTTTAACTGACATAAAATAAGGCTTGTTATAAAACTGTAGAAAGCAAGCAAGCAAGAAGGCTGGAAAAGACACTAATTTAATGAAAGCTCTAAAAGTTGTGTTTTTCAACAAACCTGTCTGAAAAATGAAAGCAGGATGGGAAATAAATGATAAAAAGTAATAAATAACTGTGTGGGCAACTTGTGCTTTGTACTGATATGTGCATAACTAAATATCATATTTGCTGTATTTACAAAGGGGGTCAAATAGAAATGTGCTATAGACAAAGTTCTTAAAGTTTTCCCTAACTCAGCAACTCAGAAAACTCCTGTAGTCTGGGCCTACTTTGCTATCTCCTCAATTTACTCACAGCCAGGTTTTTTTTTTTTTTCAGTGGAGAGAGATCCGATCTCTATGAAGAAAACAGGAGCACACTGAAAATACCAGATGTAAACACAAAGGAAAGATTGGGTCGTTTATTATCCGTATAACATATCTGGATACACATTTTATTTAAATACCAGGAATAATGAGGTGCAAAGGTTTGTTTTTTCTATAGTGATGTTGCGGGTTGATGGCTCTGTGCCATCAACCCATTATCTCTCCGCACCAGGATACCTCATCTTTGTATTATAAGTCATATCACAACAAAGGAAGAAACCCAAAGCACATTATTAACATGCTACTTGTGTGCTTCAAGTGCAAAAACTTCCTGCAGTTCTATATATCGCTCTCCATACATTTTGTCAGTGATTCAAGGACATAGTATGCAAGGACACAGGAAACCGGGGGATTGGGGTTCAGCCAAGGTTTTATCTAAGGCAGATTCTGCTGCGTGTGGTCAACTACTGTCTTTCTCTTTTTTCTTATTCATATTGGTCACATTTGCTGCCACTGACTTTCCTGCAACTACAGCTCCACACTGGCACCTGTTGATGAAAAAGAAGCATAGCAGACAAACGCAGATGTGCTTTCTCTAACAAACACATCTCATGCACACAAATGCACGCACACAGGCACACATATGGGCACACACACAAAGCTGCCAATCCTGTCCATCTTTCCGTTAGAGATAGATTGAAATAGTATTTCTGATCTAAGGGGCCTCTAGCAGTCAATGAGTCAGCGTGTGACTCTGAATTCTGACACACACACACAAAATAGTGCACTGCAGAGATATATCCACACGCGCAGACCTTGAAAGCTTAACATGTCTGGGGTCCCTGATT
This sequence comes from Acanthurus tennentii, assembly GCA_029783805.1. Lineage (NCBI taxonomy): Eukaryota > Metazoa > Chordata > Actinopteri > Acanthuriformes > Acanthuridae > Acanthurus > Acanthurus tennentii. Next base: position 18,387,259 of record JAPZDZ010000025.1, on the reverse strand, counting down.
GGAGATGAAGAGAGTGTGTTCTGCTCTACTGAGTCTCAATATTCAGCCTCAGGATTTTTCTAGGAGTCTAACAATTAACTGATATATGAGTCACTTCAATAGTCACATTACATACTGCATTAATACAAAAACACAATTCCAACCAATGTCAGCCAAAGGTTCATCTAAAAATTTTACACCTTCAAAAACATTTTAGCCAAATAGTTTCCATGTAAGTTTGTTTGTGTGTGTGTGTGTGTGTATGGCCCTTCCAACTTAAGGTCATTTACTCCCAGTGCAAACTGTAGCATGGTGGACAATAAAGACGGTAGGTTAAGAACATGAATTCCACAAGTTAGTGATAACATCACCGGTAACAACAACTCAAGTATGCATACCACACTGGCTTTAACAGTAACTCCTTCTACTTTCAGGCAATAATTATAAGAAACTATTTACAAAATCACAAACCCACCAAGCACTGTTAAAAAATATTGGATTTAGGTAAATGTCCCTGCCAGTGTTCAGTATTTTACAGAAAATTGAAAAAGGCACAAGTGCCCTATTTTTGTTCTTGTTGACAAGGCAGTAAACATTGTTTTAGAAGCATTTGGTTTTAAGCCAATAAAAGTAAGAATCTGTCAACAAATTTATCTAAATATGCATAGTTACACACTCATAGCCTCAAGTTGTTTACACTATAGTTGGGTTCTGGATCTCAATGTTCCAAAAGTAGCTCAAAAGATGCTCAATGAAGACGTAATTGTTTTAAGTCTAATTTACAGAGAGAGAGAGATCTTCTTACACGGAGATTATGTGATACAACTACAATGAGGTCAGTGCTTTATGCCATTTGTTTTTTATCCTTTAACAAAATGTCACCAAAATACTGCCCCACTGTGTGATTTGTAGATAGCATGTTTACATTGAGAAACTTATAGGACACATGATGGATCTGACATTAACCACAACAGTATCAGCATCTAGTGTTAAGTAAAACCTCTGTGTTGGGTTTAGTTTAGCTTAGGTCATTGAGTTTAAAGGATAGTGTGCATGTATATTACTCATTCTCAAGAAATAAATTTAGCAGATTTAGCAGAAGGCTAATTTCCATCTATAGTCCAGTGTTCTCCAAACAGTTACAAAAATCCTACTGTCACTCCAATTAGCAATTTACTGTTCTTCTTGTTCTTTAAGTTAGCTGTTAACTGCTTATGTTCACCCCTGACCCAGCATGCCTGCCCGGCTTCTTATGAAGATGTCAGTTTGCTGCTGTTAACTACCTCCCTTGCCTGAGTGGAGGCTTAACAACAACGACCCCTTGTTCTGCCTTCATAGCTCAGTTATTGTGTGTTACCGTTCGCAAAGAATATTGTGGGGCGACAGGCCAATATTGCTGCCTTGAACAAGTTCTGTAAAAGGGGCTAGAGAGAGACAGTAAGACAGACAGAGAGTAAGAGAGAAAAAGAGACCAAGACAGAGAACAACACAGAGAGAGGGAGGGACAGGGAACGGGGGGGGGTTCTGGCTAGTCAGCTGTGTGTGTGGGTAGACAATTCAGGCTGAAGTACAAGAACAAAATAACCACATGTACAGACATAAAATCCATTTTTCAAGTTTCTTTTCCATAATTTTACTTCTTCAAGTAATTCTTTTTTTCATATTAAATATAATCTCAAAAGTATAGCCCTTACTGCAAAACATTTTGCAAGCAGAGACAGGAGCCCTCTGTAATCCACAGAGTGATGACTTGACAATGTACTGTTTTTGATTTGAAATCATTTCAGCTTAAATCAGCAAACACAAACAAAGATGACTCCAAACACATTTCCATTTGGAATTCAGTTGCATAGTGACAGCTAACCTGAAGTCTGTTACATTTTTTAGCTGAAACAAAGCCCTGTTGAGAGGAATGTTTTGTAGCTTGGCGAATTTTCCAAGTGTTCACAGCAAAGGTTCTACTCACTGAAGCCCTTGTTAAGCTAAAGGGAGTGACAGAAGGAAAATCCAGCGCATCAAAAGTCAACAGCACAACAAGTCATGACACTCACATAGTGAGCTGTTCCTGACACTAACGACCTTTAGCCACCATTGGTGCATGTGTATCTTCCAGAATTTCTGACAGTTGCTCGTTAGCAGTGGAGGCCTGTTGGAAGAAAATTTCCTCCCTTTCCTCCATTTCCTGCATCTGCTCACCTTCCCATTCCTCAGTGTGGCTTGTTGCAGGATTTTCTTGTGCTAACAAGGAGTGAGTAACAACAAGGCTTTATAGGGAAGGGCTCAGGTCAAGGGACACGGCATCCTTTGATATAAAAGCTAGCGGCGGACAGAAGGGCAAGGAAAAAAAACGCATGTGTGCGAATAAAGACCACATCAAATCCTACGCACGTTTGCACCACCCACCTGTAACAAAAACACTGGAGCCATTCCGTCCCTGCCCTCACGCATCATGCCTGATGCTGACAGTGTAGGACACCTGGCACCTTGTTAGCTTAGTTAAAAGTCGACATTGTCCTTAACACTGTACCGCAGGGCATCTTATTCACAAAACTCAGGAAAGAAACACGCTGACATTCAGGGATTGGTTGATATGATTGTATGATGGCTTCCTGCCTCGAAAGTCTGTTTTTTCTTTAAGGCTTGAGGCATTTTGGAGTGCTAAGAATGGTGATCCCCAGCCTATCTTCCCAAAACACACGATTGTATTTCTGACTGTCAAACCTTTATTTTAGGGGTTGGAGATATTCTCTGTTCTGAACCACAGTTTCTCTTTACTCAAAAGACCAGTTCAGAGGAGAATTCAAGGACTATGTGCTTCTGTTGATATTTTTGTTATGTTTTAATGAATTAGCTGAACAAAATGTCTGAAATTAAGTTTTGAGCTGACCTGTCAAGGACATGATTAAATAGATGATACAAACTAACAACAAAGCCTCCCCAACCAAAACAATACAGAATTTTCAAGGAAATGTGCCAACTTAATAATCTCAGGGCTCCTTGGTATGTCAACCCAATAATCAAGTGTTAATTTAACATTTGTTGGTCAAATTTTGCAATTCATTCTGGTTTTAAGTGTAATTTGACTTAAAAAACTTTCTTTACCGGAGGTTTAAAATCAGAAAGCAAGAGAAGATCAAAGCCCCCATTTTACTGAAGCACTGAAATACTTTGATTTCCTAAATTTACTTTGACTTCCTAAAATTACCAACTATTGCCCCAGTAGCAGATTAAGGTATGTTTTACTGGCATTTGAAGCTTAACTGGTATTAATCTCTGACTCTGTTTGTGAATGTGTACATTTTTCCAGCTGCAGTATATGATCAGTACCTTCGTCAAAGTCTGCATCATCCTCGGTGTGCTGGGGGAAGGGGAAACAGTTGGTGATCTCCAGTCGATCGTCCACTACCAGGCCCAGCAGGACGCCCTGAACCACCTCGCTGCCCTGGCCCTCTTCCTGGTAGTGCTTGATAATCTTCAGCACCACCTGTGACAACAGAAAGAGCAAAATTGCTTTAGTATCAGAACACTGCAACAGAACAGAGGTGGAGGGAGCAGAAAGGAGGCTTTACTCTCTTTTAAATAACAGTTCCTCAAGACTGATTTAATTTTCTGAACCGGGGCTAATTTATTTATGTTGCCAATTGTTTGTGCATTATGTGGCTGTTAAAGCATTTCTTCTGATCGTATTTTATTATTCTTTGATTTATGTTATCCGATTCAATTGCATCTCTGCTCATCATGTTGATTTGTGCTCATTAGTCTGTGTTGAGTTTTGTTTCAGTGAGGTTTTTTTTATAAGCCACTTGGGTTTTTTTAAATTCCATCCGACGACAGATTTGCAGGGGTTACTTGCTCTGTTCCTTTACACTTTATGTTTTATTGCAGTGGAAATACATTAAACTAAATTAATACCAATGGGAAAAATGAAGATAAAATGTGGCTAAGACTGTAGAATGTATTAAAGTACAGAAATGTATAGTAAGACATTGATTTCAATTTTTGGATCTTGATCAAAAACATGATACTTCAATATGTTATCAAATTTCAAAAGGAAACTTATGGAATCACAAATCTTTTTATGATGTATTATTTTCCTTAACATATTTCTTTTTAATATCACAAATACACAATGTCTGCAAACTGCTTTTGAAAGAGCATACTCTCATTATACATGACATATACTGTAATGAAATGTGCTTTGGTGTGATGCATTTTAAAAAAACTGGATGTATAGGGCTTAAATCTATACTGCTGCACTGCACTGAAGATTATTAGATTTGTCTTACAAAATATGCTTGTCTTTTGCTTGTGTGCTACCTTTGTAGATGCTCGCGTGTTCAGGTTTCAGCTCACTATTAGCTGGTTCAACACGTCTGCTCTGGAAACCTATTATAAAGTAACTCCTACTCCACAACTTTTGATACAGAGCTAAACAAAAAAATACATTCCTTTTGGCAAAGTTTTGCAACATTGCCTGTCCAGTGCACAATAGCACTGCAGCTGTCTGTTGGGTAATTCATAAACTAGTATGAGTAGGATGAACCGAAGCTGAAATTAGAGTTGATTTGTACTAAATTAGTATACAGCGTATATTCTAAGTACTTTTTCTGACTTAAATTATAAAATATAAATGAAAGAAATACAAGTTTTTTAATCAGTGTGAACGTTAGCAATATGGTTGACAGGATTTAATTTTCTGAATATACTTTATGGTGACTGATAATAGCCTTTTACAGCCAGTGGTTTAGCAATAGGTTTTCAATCTTGAGACAAAAAATTCCTGTTACTCTGGCCCACTTTATCACAGATACTGATATACCTCTAATAAGCCAATATCAACTAAATATCAACTAAAACATTGATCAGGCCCATTTATCCGTTTTGTAAGGCTCTGGCTTATTTTGGCAGCTTCTATTTTCAGCTCTCCTTCAGCAACACAGTTTTAAGATGCATACCCCCACCAACTCAATCCAAGTCTGTAGATGATGCGGTTTTTAAGTCACTGAAGGAACTCTGGCTTTGTATTTACTCTTTTAATTGGCTATAATGTAATTACAGCTGATTACATATTTTTTCATTAAATAATTTAACCAACACTGATGAATACTGTGCATCTCTCAGAATGTTAGTTGCCCCAATAAAGACATCCCTTATAGCTCCATTGAATTGTATAATAAAACCTCATCCACCATTCTGCATTCTTCATTGGTCACTAATCTCGTATATAAAACCACAAGACTGCCAAA
>JAPZDZ010000025.1:18348214-18379246 GCA_029783805.1 Acanthurus tennentii | reverse complement strand
AAATAAAAACCCGTAGGGATGCTGTTGAAAATTTTTGGTACTTTTGCCTGCATCTCTTTTTTTAACATTAAACATAAGGAGTGAACAAGATACAGGGGTGAGCTGATGGAACAAGACTACCAATTAATGTGTCAATCTCAAATGTACATGAGACCTTACAGGAATACGTGTGTCATTAATGCATTACTTTTCAAACAGATCAGAGATTACTGATTCCTGTTTTTTTTCTTAATATTGATATTCAAATGCTTCATCAACTTTCCAATGCATAGACTATCACACATATCATTATCTTTCAGTTTCAAATGTGCCCAGTGGGAAATAAGGAGTGAAACAGACTCCTCTGATGATTGTAACTACATGGAAGTCAGAGGGCACTGGAGCTTCAGGAGGAGGTTTGTTTGCCAGCAGGAGGAAAGCTCAGAGTTTACTTCTATTGTATTTTCGCTGCTCAAAACGTGTCTGTAGTATTAAATTGCACTTGCTGGTGACTGAAGTAACACAGATTGTCACCAAATCAACCAGGATGGAAATATTGAAAATGACAACTTTTAAATTAAAAAAAAACAAAACAGTTGATTCTGAAGATGTACTGAGCAAACATAGTAGCGAGTAACTGTACTGGACAGAAGGTAACATATGCCTCTACACTGTATAGTAAGTTATCTGTAGTGTCTATGTATGTCACAGCTGATCTGTGTCACATTAAGTGGTGCTAAGTCCTCCTAACCAGCCGATGCTCAAAAACCAGAAAGCGGCTCAGGAGGAAACAGGAACTGTCCTGGCACAGTTTTTCATTCATTCATTCATTCATTCAGAGAAATAAAGAAAATGCCCTTAAATGCTAAAAGACATTACAAAATTAAACGGAATGTGCGTTTACATCCCCCAGAGCTTTCAAATTACAATGTCTTGTTCGGTAAAATGTGCTCCAATTGTTCCTTAACTCATGGTAGGTGAATAAGACCCATGTCTTATGTGCATCACATATCAGAATAAATGAATAAAGCCATTTTCAAACATACAGGCAGTTATGTGATCCCAGTAGGTGTTTAATGGAACCCATCGTTGTGCAGCACTCCACTACTGTGGCAGCATCAACTACTGAAACCTCTTCAAAAGCAAGGAAACAATCCAATTCTATTACACCGCAGTGGTGATGCTGTCTGTAGGCAACCCTCCAGCAAAACCTCTGACAGACGTGTCATGACGCAACTCAGAAGCAACTGCTGCATATCAATGCATTCAGGTAAAATGTGTTTCATAGCTTTACCTGAAACAGACACCTTTCACCTTTCAGCATGAAAACCAAATAAGGTCTCACAGTAAAAGGCTCTTGACTGTTTTTCATTTAACTGCTGTGATTAAAGTGTTTGCTTGATAAGGCTGAGAAATGAATTAAGCAAATCTCATCTGAGGTCTAAATAATGCACGTTGAGGTGAAATATTTAGATTTGAAATTAGGGCCCGACACTCTAGGGCAGTTTTAATGAGCAAGATAAAAGGGAGGCAGCAGCTGGCAAGTTAAAGTCCTGCTACTGCACACCAAGCAAATGAGCTGCTTTGTGTCCAGTGCAGCTTGGGGCAAGAGGATGGAGAATATTAGTGCATGGCGGTGAAGCAAGTTTGTCCTCTGCTGTTTGTTCCAAGGTACTACAGAATGAAATTACTACAACATGTAGGTTGTGTGAAATTGAAATCAATAAAGTGTCAGTGTTTCCTTTTTAATGATCACTAATCTGAGAAAAGTGTCACACAGAAGCAATAATCAAATGAAAGGAAAAACACAAGATCTGCTACAAATTGGTGATAACAAAAGAGAAACTAACCATTAAAACATGTGTTCACACATAGCACACGTTTTAAATGACAAAAAACAGGGATTAAGATACAATCCCTAGCAGTAGTATCAATATCCCTCAAACTGGTAATTATCTGAACTGTGAATACATCAGGTCTTCTGTGAGCACTCAAGCACATTTTAGACTTTAGACAATAGACTGAAAATGTAGCACATCATTTTAACAGATTACTAGTTCTGTAGTCTAAGGATAGAGTGGATTGGAAAACATGTAAGTCTAATATTCATTGGTGCAGTGTTGCAGTTTTTTAAACACCTATACAAACCTTGTTTTATTCATAGCTTTAAATATTAAACCAAAAGTTGTCTCCATGTAGTGATCAATAAAGTTATACCTATGATTTTTTAAAATCAAGATTTAATCAAAAGTCCTAAACCCTTAGGCCTACCTAGACTAATTACAAAATGAATACATCGTGTTATAGTAGTGTTTTCTGTTAACGTTACAACTATAAAACTAAGACACTTCTTAACTCAGATTTCGTCAACTAACATATGGCTCTTATTTACATTGTTATTTAAAGTTTGAAACAAACACTAATGTGTGAGGGAAGAAAGATGTAACAGCAGCATCATCACCATCCCATAAACAGAAAGACAAGGGGACCCTGGTTGTAAAACTTAACGGTTTGGTAGGTTCATATAAGCTAAACACAGGCTAACTTAAACAACCACTGTTAGCCTATTCTTAACCCAAACCAAGTTGGGGACATTATAAACCGCAATATGAACTTTGTTTGGCATTTTTGTAAAGGATTTCTTAACGCAAGATACATTATTGGCATTGTTTTAGGTATTGAACAATGTTAACAGACACCGCTTCACATAATCTGTCGGCCATGATAACGCTAACACTTTAGCTAGCTTCTACATCTGGTAACACTTGGCAACCGGTTTCTCTGCCGTTCGCAATCGATTTTTATTATGTAGCCACAAAAAAGTGTGTTGAAACTTACCAGTCCCTCAATTTGGATCTGTTTGACAGGAGAGTCCAATGTGCCGCCGGTAGAAGCCATGGCTGTATTAGATACTGAACTACAATCTTTACGAGGAGCCTCGTACAAGACCGCACGCGGAAAAAGGAAGGAATGTTTTCAGTGACGGACGTTTCCGGAAAAGATGCGTCTGCTTTACTGCTCGTTTAGAAACATGTGCAAGTGTTAGGTTCCCATCGCGAACATCGTGGATTGCATGGTTTAACATCTGTTGCTTGGGTAGGGAGTCCAGCTGGTGCCACCAGTGCCGAGCCGACTGGCATCGCAACACGTACGACACAACCATGGAGAATTTTTATACTGGATATTTTGAATGGCTTAATGTAGAGGATTATCTGCAATCAAACACTCTCTTGTTCACTGTAGTTCTACCGGAATTAATGGTGAACCTGGACAACTGCAACCCCCACCAGCCACAGCCCACAGGATATTACCAGAACTTTATTCAACTAGCAGTGAAAAGGCCTTTTTTCTGCAGCAGTGTAATAAACCGGGGTCATCATTATTACCAAAACTGACGTCTTTAGAATGAGACCTGCAAGGAAAAGGTGACTGCCTTACATTACATGTCAGTTATGTAATTAAGAAGAGGGTTATCTGTTTCTTTCCATCTAATATTACCTTTCAAATTCCATTACAAATAAAAAAATGTCCAGTTACCAAGTACTTAAAACACTTTATTTCAAATCTTTACAGATGTATCACAACTAGAAGTTACCCGAGGACTAAAAAGGTGGCATACTGAAACTTGTAACAAGTATATTACCTAGTTACATGATGCAAAAAGGTGAATAAGCATAAACGTAAAAAGGTACAAAACATATTACATAAAACTTAATTGATAAACTGCCTGAATTATACATCTGCAACATGATATTTAATGCCAGGTTAGATTTACCAATTGTGATGACAGAATGATTTTGTTTACGAAAGAACAAGTGCAACAGTAATAGAGGGTGGGAAAGATTAAACTTCTGAGCAAAAAAAAAAACCAAAAAAAAAAACAGTACCTTTCCAGAACAATAACAGTTAATAAGGGATTCCTTGTGAAAATGCAGGGCTCTTAATCTAAAATTTCAAAATTTTATATGATAGGGCAATGGTACAAAACATGGAATGAGCATACAATGGAAACTTAACTTACAAAACAATGAAACAATGAAGATAAGCTTACAAATCGGTGACTGAAAAAGGTTGCTTTATAAATATAATTGTTAAACATTCGTCCTAACTCCATTGGAACCAAATGAATACTGCATGTTTCCATCTGTAGTACAGTAAAATCCTTTTTTAAAAAGTTTCCAACCCCTCCCCTCCCCCACCCCCCAGAAAAAAATGGGCTGACAGGGAAACAAAATAAAAGGCAAAAAAGTCGAGTACTTAAAAAAGTATGTCTGTTGCAAGCAGAGTGTTTTCTGTTCTTCCGATGTCTAAATGAGGTGGAATCTTGGTCCAGCTGTGGCGATGATGTCACTGTAGGGTTCAGACTGGGTGACCTCGATGGCTTGCTGCTTCTTGAGGACCAGGAAACTGTAAAACTTGGCAGCTGCCTGTTTCTTGTTGTTGTTCCGGCACAATTCAAGCAGACTGACTGAGTCTGCACCAGTCTTAGCCATGACGCGCTGTGGGGACCAAGGCATAAAAATGTCAGTCTGTTATCTCTCTTTTTACCCATAGGAAGAAAGAGAGTCATAGGAAAAAAGTAATACTTGGCAAGGTATTGGGTTCTCACAAACAGTGCTTTTCTGTTCTAAACCTGTAGAGTGCTTAAGTTACACTTTTTCCCAAGGTTTTTTGACAGAAATCAGAAACATAACTTTGCAAGTCAAGAAGGTCACTATTTGTCTCAAAACTGCTGAAGCATTTGATTTTTAAAATTGTTATTTAGAAGGATTACATGCTCAAACGTCACACAAATATTGTCATAATAACGTTCTCTCATGAAACCCACTGTCTCTCCCTGTACACAGCAGCAGCTCTCTAAATGGCAGCACTTGTTATGATTTTCACCTCTTTCAATACTTTTTCCTTTGCTTTGGAAACATAAAGTATGGATCCCATGGGGTCCATCTAAAGGCTTGACTCGAGCACTTTTTAAATGGCTAAAATTGTTAAGCAAATGGCAGATCAATAACAGTAATGCCTTGTTTAAAACTACACACAGAACTTTACAAACAAATATTATGAAAGTGGTTTCCATATTTTTGTGTTTTCCAAAAGAATTTGAACAGTAATAGCTTGTAGCTAGCTTGTACCTGAAGACCATGTAGCATCTGCTGGGTTCTCTTGTTCCATCTTTTCTCCTCCTGATCCTGGTCTCCAGCTTGACCTTCCTCTTCCTGAGGACCACAGACAAGAAAGTCATTAGCATCAATTGGCCCAGATTTATAGACCAACACAAACTGTCAATAAAGATCATGTCTCTAAAAGAGGAATTTCCTACAGACTTCAACATAGCCTACCAGTGTTTTTATTCTATATTCCTAATGGTTTTTGATCAGTTAGTTTACTGAGTTGTAGGGGATTTCTCTTGTAGCATTTTAAGCAGTTTTTAGACAACTAACAAAGAGTCACCATGTTGGAGCTACCACCGTCTACAAATTTTCCAGCGTTCCAGAAAATGCAGTTTTCCCCTTACCTCCTCTTCATCACTTTCATCCTTCTTGTCTTTGCTCTTGTCACCAAGCAGGTCAAGCTCAGGGACAAGCTGGGTGAGGTTGACGCTGCTTTCCTCTGGGGGCAGGTCCACCTGAGGCATGTCTAACCTCTGAGACAAGACTGAGCGATCAGCGACTTGTTGCTGCTGCTCCAGGGGAGCCATCTGAAAAAGAGGGAAAGCATCATACCATAAGGGATGCACAAAAGTGGGGACACAGTGCTGTAAACACAATTTATGTTTCTACAATCTCCTATTTGATCAGTGAGTGTTTCCAATGACAAAGCTTCAGAGTATTCTGAATACAAAAAAAAAAAATCATCTGGTGAAATCTTTTTCATTCCATCAAAGATGAGGTCAGTGTGACCTTATTAAAGTTTAACTAACAAACTGCTTTGAAATTCCAAGCAAAACCATCTTGTGATGTATAGCGGCTTGGCTGCTAAGCACTGATATTGTCCATCAGAAGCCTCTAACAAATCTTTTTATTTTTTATGTTTCACCACCTAAATGTGATATACTGCTGGAAAATTTAACTGTTTTGACAGAGAAACTTAGATAACAAATACTTACAGGAAGAGTGGCCTCTTTGTCGAGGGTCTTGCGTTTGACACCACGGGGGGTGGATGGAGGAGGCATAACTGTCTCATCCAGGGTCGTCCTGCTGCCCTCCATTGCAGAGGCAGCCAGCATACTGGGTTCCTCCATGATAGTCTGGTCTGAGGGTCACATAAGGAACATTTAGTTTAGATGTTAAGAAATGTCTCAGTAAACAAAGCCTTTCTTGAGATTTCTCTTGGCCACCCGTTCCTTTCCCTACTATGCAGGTGATCACATATATGCACTGGGATGAGACATTTTTCTTTAAAACTTTTGAACAAAAAATATTCAAGTTTCTTTGGAATAACAAGCCAGATAAAATTAAAAGACAATACATTTATAATTCATATGAAAATGGTGGCTTGAATTTAAAAATATTGTAGCAATGAACTTATCCTTAAAAGCATCCTGAATAGATAAAATTTACCACTATAGTTCCTGGAGAACGAGTCAACACCTATTGTTAGTGTATTCCTTCTTTGACTGTAAACTGTTTCCGTTTTTCCAATTACAATCTTATCATCTTGATTTGTTATTTAAAAAAGGTATATCAGTGAACTTTTTACCCTTTTTTAAAGATGTGTTAAAGACTTGGTTGAGTTTCCAATATCATCCTCCTGACACCCCAGAGGTTATTCAAAATCAAGTAATACGGATGAATTCAGAAGTATTAATAGATGAGAAGCCTGTTTTATGGGAAACATTTTGGAAAAATTTAATTGTTTTTGTAAATGACATATTAGATAGTAGAGGTGAATTTCTTTCATATGATAAATTTTGCAGGTTGTATGGACAAATTTGTAATAATTTTAACTTCAATCAACTAATCTCAGCCATCCCAATCAACTGGAAACGTAAGTTAAAATGTAGTGCATACAAGCTGCAGGTCTGCGCACCTATTATAAGATGCCAGAAATGGTTATCTAGAAAAAAAATGAGTTGGACGGAAGATGTCCACAGATAATAAATACAATTATTCTGTTAGGTAAAATATTTATATTAAAAGCTTGATCAAGATTTAGCATAAATATAAGTTTGTTCAAAAATATACTGCGACGCCAATTTCTTTTGGAAAAAATAATTGCAACAAATAACTGCAAAATAGCATTACATTATATGAAATGGGAAAAAATCTCCTCGATAGAAGAGTGGGAGTAAATACAATTATGAATACTGTGCTCTTTTTTATGTTGCTCTTTCATACGTTATATGGTGATGCCATACTGTTATCCTGTGATTCCATTGTAAATTTATTTATTGAATATTTGAAGTGATCCTATATTTATTTTGTCTTGTCTTATTTTGTTTGTTTTGTTTTTTGTCTTTTGTTTTGTTTGTTTCTTCTGGTGTTCTTTGTTTGATTGTATGTTATTATATTGCCATGTATAATATGTTGTTTGAATGCTCGCCTGCTATTAAATAATAAAAAAAAAAAAAAGCAAAAAAAAAGCACTGGGATATGACCTCCGACTCTTTTCCTGAAAAACTTACCAATGACATCTCTGTGTTGACTCATGACCTCCTCTCTAGGCACCTCTGGGTTCTCGAGCTCTTTGAGGAACTCATCCAGACTGTCTGCCTCACCACCCTTTCTCCTCTTCCTCAGCTCATCTGGCACCAGAGGTGTCAGGCAGCGTGTGAACATCTGACATCAAAGATTTAACAGTTAAAAAGTTTTATTGAAAAGAAAAAAAAACTTTATGCAAAGTCACTTGTACAATGAAAGTGTAGGGACTGTTAGGGAGGACTACAACATGACAAAAAGGAAGAGATCTGCTAAATTATGCATTAACACGTTTCCCCATTCAATATTCTGGAGGGGTAACGTGGGTGTGAAAGGATAGGGAAAAGAGATAGACAAAACCAATCACTTCCTCCACCTACTGTTCCTTCATTGTTCTCATTTTAAATCCCACAACCTGAACAGAATGTCAATGTAAGCTATAATATTATATATCCATGCTCTCCTCTTCTATTAAACAGTATCTGAGTCTGACCTACTTGGATATCAGACCTCCACTGTGACTTTCCCATTATCATTATCATTTCTCAAGTGGTGATATTGCTTGTAAGTGATTTCAGGCAGACAGATGACAGTTTTAATATTTCCTGAATAATTATGAGTGAACATGTGTACATATTTATCCACAAACACAGGCGCATTTACAACAACAGTTTGTACCTTGAGAAGCCTGGCATTCCAGAGGGGTTGAGCAGGAAGAGAGAAAAGCTTCTCCACTCCTCCAGTCTCCTTCCACATCATAAGCTTCTTGGTGGGAGGGGCCAGGTCCAGGGTGGTGACAATGTCAGAGTAGTCGGACAGTTGGGCCCTGATGGTCTTACTGTCCAACTCCTTTACACTGTCCACAATCAGCTTTCTCTTTCGCTTTGCCTTTGTCTCTTTTACTGCAGAAATGAGGAACAAGAAGAACTACAATACTGCTTCACACTCACTCATGAAGTTAATTTTTTGGCACATATGCTACAATTGTCCGATTACCATAGGTACAGAAGCTCCCTAATTCAACTAATTATCAATACTGTGTTGATAAGTTTTAAAAGCCCTGCTCATTGATTAGGAGAATTTCCTACAACAGCTCATTACAGCCTGAAATATATAAAGGATAATTATCTTGGTCAAAAAGTATAGTAATGAAGCCAAACCTGGTTGGTCTATGCATTGAGCAATGACATGAGAAGTACTATGTTCTCTAGGTTACTGCCTTTGCTATCACAAATAAAAACTGGAAATAGGGAACGATGATGCATTTACAAAACAGATACTTTCAAAGAAAAGACATTTGTAAAAAAAATGCAAGTGAAGTATTCATACAAAACTTGATACAATGGAAAAGATTATTATTTATTTATCATTTTTTAATTTATTTATTTTTCAATCACATGAGAAAAAAATCCTACCAGTGATGTCAATGGGCTCAAGTGCAAAGGCCTCTTCCTCATTGTGGACCAGAGTGGTCTGTTCTGTCTGGTCAGCCATTGCTGGCAGTGGCTCTGCAGGGCCGGAGTCTGGACTGTCTGGACCAGCTAAACCCACACAAAAGCGAATTTAATTCATTTCCCTTAATAAATTGAATAGTGACACATTGTGCAGCCCACAGATGAAGGCACACAATTATGCTGGTTATTTCGCTTTACATGAATTGTTTTATTAGTATCACGGGGACTCAAGAGATGAACAAAGACTATGTCTAAGAAAAAGACAATTTTTTAAAATTTCATATGCTTTGCAAGAAGACAAAAGATCTTTACTTACGTGACTGAAGGTTGTCAAAGTCGTCCTCATCGTCTCCATGATCTGGAGGCATCATGACACTTTCAGTGATGGCAGGTGGGTCATCAAAAATACCACCTCCATCGTCAGAGCTCAGCAGCTTATCAACTGAAAAGTAACCAACAGGATTAACTTGACAATTATTCTTCATATCTAAATCATAAATATCCCACAAAGCAATTAACAGTAGTCAGTTTTAGTCTTAGCTGAGGGAAAAAAACTGCTCACCTAACATCCCCCCATCACTGTTACCCATGGAGCCATCCCCAAAGTCATCATATTCCATGTGGTTGGACTTGTCAGGGAGATTAGCTGGACCAGGCTCAGTCTCTAGCAAAAGGTTAGAGGCTGTGGCACCATGCATGATATCTTCTTCAAAAGTGCTGGCATCACGCATCATCTCCCGGTCATCCATACCAAAGTCAGCTGAAACGAACATCAGGTTGTGATTAAAACAGGGTGCTCACTATTTTCAAACGCAATTCTATTATTCCGAGACTTCAACCTTATATCTAAAGCCTACATGATTAAAATGATTTTTGATGTACATTCATGTTGTAGTTTATGATAACTTTTTTTTAAATCAAGTCATACACACGTACTGGTTGCTGTAAGTTTATCTGTCAGTATGTAAAGTGTAATACCAAAGTCATTGTCCTGTAGGAGGCTGAGGTTGCCAACGTCTTCCCTCATGGTGATTTCTTCTACTCTGCTCTGGTTTAGGGTGAACTGCTGGGCAACATCTATGTCACTGTTTAAATAACACATACAAAAAGACATTAAGTATTGTCAAACAGTGGGTGTTTTACTGACAAACTGAACCATGGCAGTACATCTGACAGTACCAATCGTCTCCTCATACAGAGCAGTTACAGAAAAGTATTTAGAAACAAAAAAATGAGAGGAGTATAGGTAGCTCACTTACTCCAGATCAGGAAGTGGCTGGTCAAAGTCATGAAACTCCTCAGGTAAAGTGATGGCATTGTAGGCAGCCTCTCTGTTTTCCTCAGGTAGATCCACCACACCTATAGACAAAAGTAGCAATGTTGTTATAAAACCCTACGTCACAAAACAGTTTAGAAAACAGTTTCTGGTCAATAAAAAAAGAATCACAAATTCAAAAATTTAAATGTTAAATAATCTCATTAAGTCCTGTTGTTTTACAATAGAAACCATTTCCAACTTGCTGGTTTTGCTGTTTTGTCCTTAGCCCTGTGACTGTTTCAGTCGTAAACACTACAAATACTCAATTCATGAGAGAAATCACAGAGGGCATTTTGCTACACTACTGACATGGCACATTACTTCTCCTTACCTGGACGAAAAGCCATTTTGATCTTGATGAAGGCTTCATTACAGTCAGCAAGCAGATACTTGGCCTTCCTGTGGTAGATTCTCACCACCCCAAGGAGCAGGTGACCTGATGTACGCAATGCCATTTTCACCTAAAAGAAATAAATAAAGGGAAACAGAAAGTGTGTGTCAATGAAAAGTCATGTCTGCAAGGTACCTTTTCTTTTAAAAATAAGACTGTGGTGGTTCATTTGTTGTTTCATTCCTGATTTCACACTATACATCAATGAGGTATTTTCAGATTTAAGAGCTGAACTGTGTCAAACTTTTTTACAGATACCATGACATTTTAAATGAATTAAAATCCTGAAATCTGCTCCAAAGTTCTGAGATTTATTATTTTCAGTAACAGAACCAGGACAAACATAAGCAACAACTCAAGATGTGAGCAAAACTCACCAGAATACAGAAACTACTTTCTCTTGTTACCTTGGGTGAAATGATGCTCTCCACACTGCTCTCCAAGTTGCATTCAAACACATGAGCCTTGGTCAGCTTCTTGTCCCAATGGGCCGCTAGCCAGATTTTGGCCAGCGGCCCACGTTTGCTGAGGACAAAGTGGGCGTAGAACATTGCCCTGGTTCCCCTTGCTCACACACTGGTACTGTGGTATGGTTTACCTGAAGAGTATAATTCATTTGTTCATTTATAAAAGCCCAACAAAAAAGTCAGGACATAGAGACAGAAGTGTCAAAATGCAAGACACAAACTAGCAGAACAATGATGTTGCAATTATTCACATTGGATTCAAATTTGAAGAATTTTCATTCCAATTTTACATTCAATTAATTTCTAGAATATTATACATGAAACCGACATTTGGCAAAGTTGTGAACAAAGAAAATATGTCTAACTGCTGCTCAGTGGTCAGTGCTTTGTTATTTCCACCGGATGTTTTTTTTGTTACACAGTTGGGTAGGCATCTTTTCCCTTGAAAAATTAGATAACATCACTCCAAACCGGGACATGCCAAGCTAAACTAACCTTTAGAATAATAACGTTAATAAGTCTTGACTAGCTATATTAGCTTACTTTGATTTTGAAAATAGTTGATCTACAAAGTATTTCTGTTTTCCCCGAAAGAAACATTAATAGTTACTCAACGCTATGTGAACGTAAGCTAATATTATGTCGGATATTTATGAGCTAACGTAACAGTTAAAACGTGACCCCAATATCGGTAACGCTCAAACGAAGCAGCCCCTTTCTTCTGATTTTGCTTAATATAATTTACTTTCATCGTTACCATAAACGTTACACATTGTCAGCATAATACCAAAAGCAAAACACTTTATGAAAAAGGAGGTTTTATCAAAACAAGCGTTGACTTCACTGAAGTTCCGCCTATTTCCCCCCTAAGGAACGCAAACATTGGAAATCCACATGTACATCTTTTCCCGCACTCACTGTTCACTGGCAAATCAATTCAAAAATTCGCAGTAACATAAGCTAGTTTAAAGTGAAATCTGCACGGCTATGCAATTTATGCACCTAACTCAGACTAAAGTACCTTAAAAGTGCCAAGGGGTTGGTCCACGCCAGTAAATAGTCGCCGCCATCAACTGGGACAAACTAACGTTCAACTAGCTACCTGCTAGCTATAAAAGAGGCAATGAAATCGTGTGTGGTGCGTGTGTAGCGGGAAATGTACATACCGATATTAATTAACTTGCAAAAGTAAAACAATAGATCTCAAAAGCGGTGGAAAAAAATAAAAATTCGTCCTGCAAAAGAAAGTATAACAGACGGGAACAAGGCGCCCATCAAAGCCTGCTCATACTTTTTCCCTCTACCAGCACAACTGTATCGTTAGCTGGAGGCTAACGTCTCCTTGTACAATGAAGGCCGCATCAAATAAAATCAAACGTACATGCTAATTTAGTTTCTTAAAACGCACAAAACAACGCGCAAATAATTGCGCTGCAAAAACACTTACCAACAGTACCCTTTTAAGAGTGAAATTCCAATAATTATGTTATTTCTCCCAGCGAATTCTTCCCTGCTGTACTCATTAAAACAGCCAAGATGGCGCCAGTCGCCTTCCTCCCGCTCACCGCTGTCCTTTTAAAATCTGCAGGATGTTTACAATCAAAAATGGCGGAGGAGGAGTCTGCTGAGGCCGACGCTGACGGACAGCCCGCTGTAAGCACCGAGCGGAGATAGGGGGCGCTGTGGCATAGTGCTCGTCAGCGACTTGTTGGGCGCTTGACCAGTAAAACGTTAAACATGACCTAGAAAATACAGTGTTATGTTGTCCAAGCATTTAAATAATAACGAGCACAATACGTCATCACAGCTATTTTAATACTTATAAGTAGCGCTAGTTAGTAGAAGTAGTATTTGTTATTGTAGTAGTAGTAGTAGTAGTATTTTTTTACTCTGTGGTTGTATCACAAACTATAGCTTTTAATTTTATTAGGCATTCAAGTCCCACTGAGGTTACACAACATCTAATACAGGCAGTTTTAAGTGTGTGCACTGATGATGTTCAGTTTTTGCAATGATTGTCTGCCTGTTCTGCTGCCACCACCAACTGTCCCATCTGGCCCCTAATCTATTGAAAACAGACCCAGTGTTGTAACTCTGGTTCTCACTCAGGCTTACTCCTTGTGACTCACTCACATCCTGTACATCAACAGTGGCCTAAAATAAACTGTGCTCTCTGACATTTTTTGACATAGGTCATGTCAGAAAAACAGATGCCGCTTATAAAATTAATACCATGTTACAATTAGAGGTCAGTTGCTGAGACTTGCCATTGTGTATGTGTTTTGGGGGGACAATGTAAAGTACAAGTTTACTTTCCAATAATAATGATAATTCAAAATGTTTGTTGTGAGAGAGACCTAGTAATGAATAATTAGATAATGTGTAATGAACAAATCATCAGTCAAAATAAATTTGAACAGAAATACAAAGAGGAAAATTAAAAGATTTTGTAATTTACATAAGAGAGAAACACTGGAATTATCATAGCCTACCAAATAAATTCAGTCCCTTGAATAGAATACTCAGAAAGGCACTGGACTTATATGTATGTCACAAAAATAATTTCCAATCAGTATTTTAGATTCAGAGATAAGGAGAAACATGTCTGACAGAGAGTCTGACTCATCTACAATCAAATTGCAAAATGGTATGCAGTAAAGAGGATTTGTCTCAGAGGCTACAGCATCTGTTGCAGGAGAGCTGCTGCCAGTTGAGCGTGTCTATGATTTATTAGCAGCAGGGCTTCATGTCACTGTACAGGGAAGGCTGCTACTGAGTACTCACACATTAGAGTAATTAGAAATTAAGCTCTCATCAGCATATTGTTAGAAATGATTTATTGGATGATTTTAAGTTACATTCAGTTAAGGCCTGTATATTTCCGAATATCTGCAGTAACAACCACAGAAGTCACAGGGCACTGGAGCTGTGTGATAATGCATCACAATCACATGATAATAACAATGGCAATAAGTGTTTATCCCTTTCAAGAGACAAAGTAATTGTTTAAGTATATTACATGTGTGCAGATATTCCCTGAAATCAATCAGATCATCGTTTTCAAAGACATTTCATCATTAAAGAGGCTCATTGTGTGGGAATTATTAATCTCAGCCAAATTACTAAATATGATTCTGCATCTAAAAGCCAACAGATGTGAGCGTGACAATAATGAATTTAAAATTGAAGATCGTATTAATTCAAGCTATTTTTGTATAGGTATCTCATGTCTTGTGCAGCGTACACAGAAATGGGCTTATGACTCATTTCATCACAATGCTGCACAGCCTTGTCTGGATGGTGACACAGTTTTGGACTGCCATCTGTTAAACAGGATAATTTTATCCAGATAGCTAAATGCTTTTTGCTGTTATCATATGACAGATACTTCTAAACAGCTTCAGAAGAACCAGCCACTTTTATACTGATGCTTTTGTGCTTTAGATGGGCTGCTTTGTTGATGTTCAAGGTGTGAGTCACAAAACCTGAACATCTGTTTATCTCTACCAAACAGAAGTATATTATTATCTGCCCAGCTGTATGAAATGAAACATCTTTCACTGAATGTTCTGCATGCACACACAGACACATGCAGGAGATAGGGGATGAAAGTAGCAATAGAATTTTTAACCTGGCAAATACTGATTGAAGAATTAGATTCTTTTAATCCTGTGAAGTAAATTGTTTCTGGCTAATAGTGCCATAATGTGCATAGTCTCAGTGTATTTAATTACGACGCCACAGGGAGTCCTTCGCACCCTTCTGTTATGAAACTGCTTTTCTATGAGGCGTTAAGTGACATTCAGTTTTACTTTTACTGCAAGTATAGTCTTCAAATTCTGAAGTTTTTTTTTTAACTCAGTCTTTGCTAAAATATCATTTATATATTATTAGATGTAATTGGTAAGGGGTTTCTCTTATTTATAGTCATAATTTTTAGCCCCATGATCCTCATGACGCATAACCCTGGCAGTAAGGAATGTTATGTGAATGTGAGCAGTGATAGTTGCAACTCCATCCCAACATAAAACAGAACTTGTGGCGACAAAATTACCCACCATGTGGTGTGCTTATGTTGAAATCTTCAGACAGATGCCACCATAATGACATAATTTCCCAGATACCAAGGCAGCAAGACTACAAATCAACAGAAATTAGGGAGCCAAAATGCAACTGCAAGTTTTCTCTTTAAGAATTTTATAAAAGGACATTTGTCAATTTGGCCTAGAGTCACAGTATTAAATCCACTGGTAGGGAAGAGTCCTGACTGCGTGCATGCTGAGAACTATCTCCTCTACAGATACACATCTCATCAGTAGGATTAGGAGATGTCAAACTGATTAGCATACCGTTAAATCATACAAGCAGGCTTTTGGCATTGTACAGCCCCCCTACTGCAATGTAATCTCACCCCTGGGTTTATTGAAAATCACTTATTTCCTCTCGCACCATGCAACAAAGCATCTACTCATTTGTTTTTTTCCCCCAGTTTTAGTGTGCAGGCCATGCAGATTGGATGTGGTCCTGGCGTAACTGTCCAAATGACTTTCCTTTTGGTGTGTCACTTGATAATTTATCCTGTGCAGGCACTGGTCCAGCTGTTACATACTGCACATCTTTCTGCTTTAAGAGTTAAGCCCAGTTTGGTGCCTGAGTGTGTGTTTTGGGGGTAGCAATCTCCTGTAGCTGTTGCTCCAGCTGAGCTGGCAGCCCTCACGCACCATGGGATCATCCTGGATAGATGCTGTTATTTATGCAGCGTGTCTAAACCAATCATCCTGACATAGATTTATGTAAACATAGCAGTTTCTTGGCATAGGATGAGGTTTACACACATGAGGAGGAAGCTAAAGGTATTATTCAGTTTGGCTCTTCCTCAGTGGGCACAATACATGAACCGAAGAAGCAAAATACGTTTGAGCAGCCTAAAAAATTGGTTTCCAACACGTCACAGAGAAAGAGGAATGACCAGGCAAAAAAGGGAAAAAGGAAACTACTTATGTGGACTTAGTATTATTTTTAAAGCATATTGCATATTTAAAGCATTTATTAATTATATGCATAGTTGGATTCCAATTTTGTTTGAAATACATGCTAACATACATGTGAAAAATTTTTGTTGAAAAAGAAAAACACAAAGACAGTCAATTTACATCAAACATTTTATTTCCTGATTTTTTTTGTATAATTTTTATAAAATTCTTTTACAAAATTGTGACTTTTCCTCCATCTTTCCATTTGTAATCTCTATAAAATTAAGTCTGCAGTTAGGGAAGAGAGTGAAGGAAGCAGGCGGGGATGCAGTAAAGACATTGTCCTGCCCGTCTATGTGAGAACTTTGTTAGTTACATGTATTACCATTCTTGTAACAACCAGGAATAGAAAACCTCTATTAGGTCCTCACAAGTATAGTAATACAAGGCAGTACCTGTTAAAAAAGTTCCTACAACAGAAAAAGCATGAATGTCAGTATCAGATGTGTAGTGAAAACCATTAGTGGCATTCCATGTTTAAAAATCAATTAGAGAGCCATTATATGTTACTGATATTGGTAAAAAAAAAAAAAAAGCATCTATGAAATGAAAACAGGGACCTGTTACTTGCACAAGGCAGATGGGGAAAAAAAAACTGTGTAAAAGTGTATTTCCTCTGAAGGCACATCAATATGCATATAACCTCCTGCCCTCTGAAACAACACAAGGAAGGAGAAAAGAGATAAAGAAAATGTCATCTTAAATATTGCACCAAGTTCTTTTCTGAAATGTGATTCTGTTTGCAACCATATTCAGTTGTCTTGATAGCGTTGTGTTTAGTAATACTTGGATTGTTTATCTGCTGTCAAGCTGATAGCACATTCTCAGAAGTGTAAAATACCATGCAGCACCCTTTTCTGCTGATTTCTCAGAGTCTCTCACACAAACACTCTGCTTCTTTTCCCTGTTTCTCACATGTGACACTCTTACACAGACAGGATATACTCCTACTGAACCTTATAAGTATGGGAATGCATGGCATTCCTCATATAATAAAAAAAACAAAATCATATGCAATCTGTTGGCACATTTTGGGGTGGAGGATGCAGAATGGTGAGGCTTACCAGACTGATCATTTATCTTTCACAAATTTGAAGCTGAAGCTACCAAAGGAGGCATGAGGGCAAGTTTAGCTTGATTTCTACAGAATTTTGCTGGCTTTACAGGGGCACTCCATGGAAAGATAAACATATGTTTGATGCACAGTTATTTGAAAACACAGGTGCACATTACAGATTTTTTCAAATCACGTTGACATTTTCAGATAACCCTCATGACGTATCAAGGTAGAACTAAAATGAAACGTGACTGTTATGAAACCTGAATCTTAAAACATGTTAAGTCAGTAAGTCTATCGGTTCATTTGCGAAATCCCAATTAATGTAATATGTGTTTCAGATTGGGAAGACAAATATATACAACAGATCAAGATGCCATTCACGAGACACACTTAATTATAGAAAACACTTGAACAGCCTGGTTTGACAATTTTCCGTTTGAATGTGACCCATTGTTAACAGCCCATTGCCAATCGTAATCTCTCAGAGATAAATGGCTGTTTGCATCAGTGATTATCAGAGATACAAATTGGCATTCTGCAAATATAACAGGAACTGAAAGGCTTCTAATAACAAGTATTTATGCAGAAGAAATATCAGAAATGAGCTAAATTACAGACTAAACATATCAGAAAGGGGACAATTTCTTCCTTATATGTTGTAACAGCATCACAAATGCTTGGTGGGAATTCTTGTCAATCTGATAATATTTTGGCATAAGTGCAGGGAAAAAAATACAGTGGCCTATTTAGTACGATGCCAACTTTAACTCTGACAGCATGAAGGATTGTTTGATGGTTCGAGATGAAAGCAGTGTTAGCCGATGTCAAATACTTGTCAGCCTGGGATGCTGCCAAACTACAAAATGAATTAGGGCATAAAGAAAAAAAAACCTACATAAATATTTCCTTTTAACCATGGCCCCCCCAAAAAACAACCCTGAATTTTTTAACAACAGTTTGAGTTTTTAACAATTGGCAAGCTCAACTTTTCCTAACCGAGGCAATTCGTGTGATCCTTTTGTCTTCAGGCCAGCACACATTCAAGTTCCAGTTCTAGCTCAACATATGAGCCATTACAAAGGAAAAAGGGGACATAGAGAAGATTTCTTGTTAAAATTAAAATAGAGAATTAAAGTGATTTTTTTCTTGCATCCACTTACTGTAGATATCTCCTCCCACACAGAAAATTTGGTTTGGATTTGTTTAGGGTGGTAAATCATGGCATGAGTATTTTATTTGTCAGTTGATTCAAAGAATTTTCATCGTACTTCAGTGAGAAATAATGTTTACCTGAAGAATTTACTTCAAGTTAAATTGTTTCATCAATTATAATTACAAATTTTAAAAAAAGAAAGCAGCAAGATCAAGGTGCTCGTCCTGCACCATGTCTTCTTCTTAGACACCCAGATCCCAACGCCATTCGATAAACTTGAGGCACTGTGATTATCAACGATCATCTGTGTGAGGGGTTGTCATTCCTCCTTTCACAAACCCTCCTATTAGTTTTAATTAAGACAATACAGAGAGAGTAGTGCTGGCCATTCATTCAATGTATAAAAAAATAGCTAAACACAATCCAAAATAGTGTTATCCTCTTCACAGTCATAATTATCAATAATATTCTGTCAGCAAAAACTTTCAGGAACCTGTGCGGAGTGTACAGAGCAAGGGAGTCTTTGTTCAGTGGGCTGGTGTTGGGAGTGGTTGGCTCCTGTGAGGACACAGAAGCAGCAAGCCACCATGTCCAACTCCATGACTTTGACCACTCATGTCAAAGTCAAGCAGTTTTTTAAGTCAGCTAAGTGTCTTTTAGTTGGTGGAAGTCAAAGCAAGACCTCTGCGCTCAGTGATCTCCCAATGTACATAAGAGGAAGGGTAAGAAGTGGAAAAGGAGGATGACGACTGAGGAGATCAATGAATGTGATCCTCCACATCTGTTCAAGTTTCTTTTCCTCCTCTTCCCCTGTGCCCAATCCTATTAGCTTCTCCACTGATCTATCCATGCAACCGTGGAAAGGCTCTTCTTTGCATGCCCGCCCCCTCGCTCTCTCTTTGTTGTGTCCAAGGAGCAAGGGGGCTCTGGAGGGTTATAGCCTCTCGATGTCCCTGTACTTCTTCCTCAGTATGGACACCTGGTCTTTGAACAGGACTGGGTCCAGCCTCATCTGAGAATGGACCAGGGGCATGGTGCCAAACCAGCTGGCAAACTTGTTCATGCAGGTCTGACGCTGGGCAAAATGATCCGGGTCGGCCCAGCGAGATGCCCGGGAGCTCTGGGGGTGTGAGGTGGTGATAGGATGGAGAGAGAGAGGGAAAGGGGGACATACAGGCAGTGCAAGAAAGAGAGAGAGAGAGAGAGAAAGTGACAGAATAAATAATGCAGTATAAATGACTGTGACCTTTCAGAGGCTATTGTAATTATTCATGAGTATTTTTTATTGAAGGTCATATTGCAAGAAAACTAATTTCAATTTACAAATGACTGATATTCAGTTTTAACAGCCAACACTTTTAGGGTTTAAGTGGGATGATGTGTGTAAAGGCCACCAGCAAATATTATTATCAGGAATGACATGAGGCAATTTAATACTGACAGCATTGTTGACAAAAAATGAAATATGGACTTTTATGGTTCCAAGGAAGGTGTTGACATGTTCAGAAAAGGAAGCTACCAGAATTTGTAAAAAGAGGAAGAACTTGATGTTGCGGCACATTGTGAGGAGTGTGTTCTGCAGATGACCTGAGTTCATGTTTATGAATACTTCACATTTCCACAATCTGATCTAGGTGTTAATTTGACACAGATTTCCTGCGTTTTTCACGTGTTCCTCTCCACACATGAACAAACATAAAACAAAATTTACCTTTGACAAATATATACATTCCTACTATGGTACTTCTTGCATACAGGAATCAATGCAACCTAATTATCAAGACCACTTTGCTTCTGTGATTGTGTCATTGATATTCAATTACTTTATTTTGGTAAAGACCCCTCAAAGATGGATTTACTGAGCAAATGAACAAAAATCCAAGACACAGTGCCTGTTTTACCTTCAGGCATAGAATAGAGTAAACTAGTTTTAAAAAAGATAAATATTCTGACTCACCTGGCCCATCATAGTCTCCTTGTACTGTTTCTTCTGGGTGACTTTGATGGGTGGGAGTTTTGTGACTGAGGACACCAGAAAATTCATTAGAATGTCCTCACAGTTTGACATCTCGTCAACCATCGTCTTCAGACTGGCTGGAAGGTAGGTGGTGTACAAGTAGTGGTAGAATCTATGGACGAGAGAGAACAGTGTTATTACTGAGCTTAATGGAAACAGAATTATAATTGAGAGTAGTGATAATCAGTAACGTGTCAGTACTTGTGATAGATAGCAGCCCCAGTCAGCACCATGGAGTAGTCGTTGGTCCATTTGGAAGTGTAGCCCCACCGCTCCTTGTTGCTGTCCCAGAAGTGGCTGCGAGCTGGGTAACCAACAATGCGGTCTGGGAAACTCTGCCACACTATGAAGGCAAAGTCCACCTGGACCGAGATCAGAGAGAAACAAAGAGAGAGGGAAGACATAAGGTTGAAAAACCACAAGCACACATGTCCAGGAAACTGTTTTTAAAAGATACATAGAAACATGAGAGGGGTTATACAACTGTTAACAAAATTGCCTTTAATCTTTACAATTACTGTTAATGTTTGCTGTAGTTTTCTGGAAGTCAGACCTCTGTAGTAGAGAGCACGGTGTCTTCATCCAGACTTAGTACAGCATCAGTGGGAATGGTGTCATAAGGCAGAAAACGGCTGCTTATCACCTGGCATTTTAAAAACACAGAGAAACATGCAAAATGTGACCAGCTGATAGGTAGGAGTAAAAAGTTTTATCATACAGGAACGATCAGTGTAAACAGGGCCTGAATGTGCAGAAGTGAAACACGTCTGCTTGACAAGATGTACAACTAGTTTTTTTCAGGTCTGTCTGTGCCACAGAGCTGTTTCACATTGCTGCATTACCAGCAAAATCAGTCAAATATACAAGCCGGCATAACTCCAGTGACAGCAGATATACAGCATTTCACTGACGAGCTAAAACCACAGATGTAAATCTACAAGAAATATAAGAAATCTGCTTCCTGGCATGTATCTAAGCAACAATTTTAGAAATATGCATGTTAATCTAAATTCTAGTCATTCTTCAAAGTATACTTTAATAGAAAAGAGTTCCAAATGAATATTCTGTTGTGTCTAATTTGGGAAGAAAATTAAAGTTCTGGTTGTTCCATTCACCCAGTGATGGGCTGAAAATAGAAAAACATACAATAGACTTTGATCACTTTAACCAGTAGAATAGAAACCTGGGGGTGCCTGCAGTTTCAGTCTATTACATCTTGAATTGAATATAATTAAAGGCTTTCAGTGCTGAATGTGAATTGGCCACAGTGACTTTGTGTAATGAGAAATGCACGAGACTAAGGTGTTTGGTTTTGTTTGATTTTTTTACCTTGCTTTCCCCTTCTATAACAATGACAGGGACTGAGGTGGGAGGCCAGCGATGCTTGGCAGGAAGAGGCTTGTCACAGTTCCACAGAACTATCACCTGCACAAAGGTAAAATAGTTATAAAATCATCATTCTTAACATTCTGAATAATAATATGCATTTAAAAAAGACTTATTTTATGTGCATTAGTCTTATCAAAGCATCTGTGGAGAGAGGAGTGTCAGGGTGGAAATGATGCGGCAGGAAGAGCTACAAACGATTTGGCCAGTCTCCCTTTATCTCCTGCCTGGACTCACATCATATCAGCACTGATTAATAACCACAGTAGTGATGTAGTGTAGTGTTTGGCATTACCTGAGCACAATACTGGGATTTGGCCACAGCTACAAGCAGCTTCATGACTGGTTGGGACTGGGAGACCAGTGGGGTCACCACGTGAATGATTGCTGTAAACTTGGGGTAAGGCTTAACACCTGAAAGAGTCAGAGCACATTCCAGGTAAGAAAAGAGTAATTCTTATCTTGTCAGGTAAGGTTTCAAGCATGACAGTTATCTTCTGAATCACACTTGGTCGTGTAGTGTGACTTAAAAAGGTCCAGCTCGACGTCAGTTCACTAAATCTCAGAGTCAGCAACAAGTTGCATATCTGGCCAATTAACCAAGCACAGATACAAGACGGCAACATGGCAGGTCTAATTAGTGAGCTTCTCTGTGACAAATCATGAATTAATAATGACACGCAGCAGAATTTGTGGCAATGTCACTGATTCATGTGTTGGTTTGCGAGGATTCAACAGCTGTCATGCACCAGCTGTTCCTGTGTTGTGTTGTAAAATGAAAATCAGTTGATCAAGCCCCAGGGTGTGCCACTAAAGTGGTTCTTAGCATATAGCAGCATGCGCATGAATAATTGACTGACCCAGCTTAGCATAGTAGAAGGGGAATTCTCCCAGGTATGTGGAGTACTGAGGCAGGGTGAAAAGGCCCCCAGGCAGACTGTTCCACATGAGGGTGCTCCTCGAGGTTTGCTGCAGCACTCGGTCCTGGATGATCTGCATGATAAGAGGAGCAGAAGAAATTCATGTCTTCTGTACAGAGGTCAGTCGATTGCAATGGGTCAAAGGTCTCTAAACTTTTTTTTAGTTCAAGTTCCAAAAGAAAAATCCAGTTCCTTTAAACTTAGAAAAAACATCATTTGAAAACTGCTGATAAGGAACACAGCAAACAATTAATTTTAAAATGTATATGATATGCATACACTTTATTATTAAAAGTATATCACAGCATTAATCAGATATGCCTAGTTTAATTTTAAGTTTCCAAGCACTTCATAAAACATGTACTTAGAATTTTGTGTGTACAGTCCTGTCTTTTTAAAGTCTGCTCTTCCTACAGCAAAATTAGTTTGAACTGACCAGAGGATGCTATGGAGAGCTCTGATTATCAAGCTCCTCCCCCTACAAAAAACAAACTGAGGCCCCTCATTTGCATTCTGAATGGCTTTAAGGAAGCCAGGGGTTTATAATCTCTTCCTTGCATTTTTGTTTCGACATCATGCAGGTTATCAGGAACTCATTGTTATCTCAACCAGAGAGCATGTATATGTTTTTTTCAGTTTTTAACAGCAGCAGAGATGAACAAATCAGTTCTTTTACAATTCTATTGTAAGTAAGAAAATTGATTCAAATACCTCTCAGCATTCTATGAATAATGCATAATTTTATTGTTGACCCAATAAAACAGTACTACGATCCATTTTAGGTCCTGACCTAACTTAGGGGAAATGGCTGCATTACTACTTGCTCCTGGGTGACTCAGAGAGAAAAAGATTACAAGATGACTTTAGAGTATTTGAACAACTACTGTGAATTGCCATTAAGATGTCAGCAGGAAATTAGCTTTGAGCTTAGATCCTCCATGACCATTCATTTTAAATTAAGTAGTAATTATTCCAGACTTATATGCTGTTAGGAAATTGAGTGCGGGAACAGATCCTTTGGCATTTCTCATATTAACTAATGAAATTACAAATGAATGTTCTTCATTATACTGTCATGTCTTTTCATAAACAACAAACTCATATCCTTTTAATTTTCCCTTTCATTGTTTTTTCTGGACAGCTTATCCTGAGTTGTGATGTATAATTTTTTACAATCATATTGTCACATCTGACAATGCCTGACAAATAGTCTTGTTAGATCAAAACGCTGCCCATTTAAAATTGCTTGGAGCTATTATTGTAATATGCGGATCTTTCATCTGATTCTTGCCTTTAATTTTTCTAATTCAACATGTCATTTAAATTTATTCATATCTAAAGTAACAAAACCTTGATATTATATATTTAATAAACAACATCATGCAGAACTTTATTAGCAGGATTAAAGCTATTGCTGACCATTAAATGTATTAAATGTACTACTAAAATTTTGAAACCAAGGTATAGCCCATCATTTCTGAAATGAAGGGATGGAGAAAAAATAATCAACACACACACTTCTTCTCCCAGACAGTGGCAGGTGTAATGCATGTCTTAAGTATGCCTGAATGTCATGTAAGGTAAACATTTATTAGTTTTATAAACTGAAAACAACACTCATTGGAAACATAATACTAAACAATTCACTTTAATTTTATTTGGGCCAGGGCATAATTGGTTTTGTGAGGAAAAAATAAATCAGTTGAAATGAACAGTTATGACTTAAACTCAATTACATTGGCTGAGCTTAATAAAAAAAAAAAATCACCCCAACTATATGAAAACAAATGCGACTATGAAGAAGTCTGATTATCTCCTTCGGTCTTCATTTTACAGCAAAAAAGTCTTCAGTTCATAAGGCTCTAAACTCATTAAGATTTCAAGTTTTATAACGGGTATTCAAAATGTTTGTCATTAACGTTCCGCTGCTATGCTTGAGATAGTCCAAACGTCAGAATATAATTAAACAGCAAATCACTTCAGTTCAGCATCAACTGCTTCCCACTCCACCCCAGCTTTACAAAGACTCTAATACAGCAAGAGGATAACTTAGTGAAATATTAAAAATTCTTGGGAGTTACAGAGCAAAGTAAACCCTGTTTATTTCTTGAAGGATATTGTGGTAATAAACAGATTCTTGAGGAACATTTTTCCTTGTTTATCATAAAATATGTGGTGTCTCCTGCTTATGGTGGCTCAATAATTAATAAAATCTGAAACCAAAACTGTGTACTATGGCATGTGCTGGAACAGAGTTAAGATACTGAGAGTGTAAACAGATCGAAGATCAGCCTACTGGGGCTGTAACTTTAAACTGCTGACTGACAAATCCCAGCTCTGCCTTCCGGTGCCTTGACTTCCTACCTCTTGGAACAAGACCTAAGTAACATATATTGGTAAAGTATACTACATATTACATATACATATACTAGTATAAGTAATATATATATATATATATATATACACATAGTATCTTTACAGATTTAAACAGGAACATTTTAGAATTTCTGCGTATATTTAATAAGCTGGCCTGTAATACCATATAATAAAAAGGTATGAGAAGATGTGCTAATGTTTGTCACATGCTAAGTAAGAGTCGTGCTTTTACACATACATAATCTGTTTGATCTTGGGAAATACCTCTGTTCGTGAGAAACACATTTCCTATAGTTCCTTGATGCATTTAGTCTTGAGCTATGCCATTCATAGAGCAGACGTACTGTTCACTGGCTACAACTGCAGCACACAGATGGGGTGAGCTTTAATTTTGGGATTGTATCCTTTGTTTTTTTGGCCCAGGGCAGCTGTGAAACTTAGCTGTGAAACAATACAATAATTTGTTGCTTAAAACTGAAAAGATTCAAGAAGATCAAGATTCAAATGTAAAACAAAATTAACATCCTGATACATTCACCTTCTTCACTCCCCACTTTTGTTCATAATTTAGAGGTTAATTGTCAGTCACTTCTGCTAAGATGCTGATGAATCTGGAAAAGCACAAATGTATGTCTTTAAATGCTGCGAAGTCTTTTGCACAGCCAGCTCTACACATCCTGTCTGCCGTCCTGATCCTTTATCAATTTTCATTCCTCCCTGCTCTCATCTTTGCTTGTTTGTAATTCTAACCCCAGAGCAGTACGATACCCTACTCCTCACCAGAGGAACACAGATAAATGGACTCTGACAGAAACAAACTGCAGACATGATTGATCGCTATGCCACAGCAAAAAACTGCCTCAAAAACATGACAGCAGCATTTAACAGTGTATATATCATCCCTCTTGGTTTTCAATTTGGTTTGGAACAGATTTATTGTGAACATTATGTCTGCAACTACACTGTGCGCACTGATAAGCTTGTGGGCACAAAGTTAATACTGGGATGAACAGAACTGAAATAAAAAACAACAGTTTTTACTACAATATATTTCAAACAATGAGCAACTAGACTACTACTACTACTTACATTAAACAAATATAAGAGTCTTTTTATATTTGTGTACACTGACTTTTGCATATACTGTATACATGCACAATTGTTTGCATCAATAAAAAATAGCATATGTGTGTATTTTAATGTGTGTTTACCTCCAGTGTGGTCAGCACTATCTTCTCCACAGAGTTGAAGTAAGCCTCCCATAGGAACTGGGTCTGCTGTCTCAGGGACAGGATCTGATCCTGGTGGATTGAGCGCACTGTTGAAGGGATCTGAGACAGAAGAAAACACATGTTAGCACAAAAAAAACCACAAAAACCGACACTTTAGTCTACACCGTATATTGTCACTTAATCAACACAGTGCAATGCCTGTACTATGCAAATATATTTACAAGACACTAGCTCAAATTCATAAATCTGGAATAAAGACAGAGAAATATGTCCTTAAATATGATGTCATGCAAGAATGTTGATTCCAAGTTGCAGTGACACATCTTAAATGACTCAGCACGAGCGGGGTAAATAACATCAAGACTGGGATGAGAAGCAAATAACGCCTACACACTGCTGCCATGTTTACAAACCAAAACACCATTTACAAGGTCAGACCTGGAGAAAACCTTCTGAGGTCAAAAGTCATTTTGCAGTGTGAAAGTAGGGTACAGACTACCTTTTCCTCTTTTAAATAAAAGTCTTGACAAATCGCTCGAGTACATCCAACTCTGGCATTACAAGTTTTTACCTGTAATAGCAGCCTTTCATCTCCAATCACAGCTGCTGTATTCCAGTCAATGATCTCTGAGAAGGGAAGCTCCCAGCCATTACTCAGCATCACTGGCACACAAGCTGCCTGTAAGAGTAACAGACACACAAAAGACACAGTTGGTTAATGCAATGAATGTGTTAAGTTTGCATATACACAGGCTATAAAATAAAGGCAGACTAGAGGGAAGAGAAAACAGAAAAATATAACTTGGCTTATGCTCTGGAAACTCATGCCATCACTGTACAGGGTCCATTTCCCAAGCAATCAAATCAGGCAATTTAACTAATGGGGGCAACTCATCTTCCAACACATTTCCAATAACTACAGACTACTGCAGTTCCTTGATGACTAACTCTCAGTGTCACTATGCAGTGCGGCTTCATAAAAATAAGCATTATGTTCAGTGGAAAAGAAGTTGCACTTCAAAACATACTTGAACATTAAATCCCTGTGTCTAAAAGATTAATGAAATTGCACTGAAGTGTATATCTGTGTTTTTGTGCTTGTGTACGTTAAAATTTCATTAACACATTTGTTTGTGTGTGTGCAAGTATGTGCACTCATTTATGCTGTAGGCTGTAGTCTGTATGTGTGTTTTTGTTAGATAATAAAGCCAGTCATTGCAGACACAACGCTGCACATACCATTAAACTCTGTTAAGCTGGGTACCATTCACTGATTGGCCTTGGTCACCACACACGCACGTGTACGTGTACGTGCACATCCAGGCAAAAACGCTCCCGTATCAGAATGCCGCAGTGCACATCTAATCTCCTCTGTGTCATTAGCAAAGGCAGCAATCTGCTGAAATACTCCCATGCTTTCCCTACCTATCTGCTCTCACAAAGCAATCAGCTAAGGGCTGGAGCTCAATCCTCTCCCAGCTCGTCACATCACACACACACAGAACAAACATTCAGTAATAAAACTCACTGCTATGAACTCCCTATGTTTTGCAAACACATCTGTAGGGGAGAACCTCAATGTGACTCTGGCCTATTGCTTAGTCAAAGTACATGTTTGCAAAACCTGATGTCGCAGGTTTGCACAAATCAGTCAAAATCTCCACCTCAGTCCTTGTTCAATCACGCAAACATCTCTATTTTTGACTACTGCTTCCTGCCTTCCCTTCAACTTTTGCAAATTCTCTCATGTCCATGTGTCCTTAACTTCTGTGCTCCTGCATCAGGCTGTGAGTGGAATTAAGCATTAATTCCTCGAGGCTGTGGTCCAGCCAACATCTGCACACTACCTCAACTGCAGCTGCACTGCTTTCTCTGCGTCAGCCTGGTTTTTAGTCCACCGTCCAACCTCGCCTGACTCCCAGCTCCCGAGTGATGCAATTATTTTCCAATTCTAGTCAATAAAAAGTCACTTTAAACTCAAAAGGCATCATTCTTATTCTGTTTTCTGAAATGTCTCTGTTTTCCCAAACGATTCCTCGGCAGTTTTTACCAGGACTGCAGTACCTGACAAAAACAAAAACTTACATAAAAAAGAAACTAACACCATGACTTGGGTTGTTTTTGATTATTTCATATCATATTGACTTTCATATTGATATAAATACTGATTGTACATCACTGAAGGAGAAAAACAGCTCAGTATCTTGTATCTCATTGTACACATGGCACCCTTGATGTTGTATAATAATATAGTGCCTATTAAATCATTTGCCTACATCTGCCTTTATTGTAATTTAACTGACTAGTACAGCAAACTTTTGTTATTTTCCATCCTACATATTTTTTTATTTGCATTACTTAACTATAACCACAGTCTGGGCCTACAGCTCTGTTACCAAGAAGCTTAAACATCTTCACCTAAATAAGCAAGCAGATTGTGTAAATAAGACAGTATATGATAAATATCAACTATTTTGGGAATTATGGATACACATTTAAGAGTGTATAAGAGTTGAATTGAAAGAGAAATGTAATAGAAACTAGGGAGATTTTCTGGAGGCGGCATAGTAATTCTTAGAAAGAACTGAAAAGAGTTTAACAACAAGTGAAAAAAAGATGGCAAGGAGAGAAGTGAATACACTGAATCAGAGGCAGCTGTATCAACACTGTCTGCAGTGGATGAGAAAGCTACTGGGAGGAACTCAGTAAATCACTTTTTCCATTCACAACCACTGATTAATGGCTTTGTTGTTTGGTCACCATCGCCCCAGCGCTGACACACAACAAGATATTTCTTGAACCAGTTCAACTTGTGTTTGGCAATTACGTTTTGCATACAAGCAAAATTGGCAAAGTGTACCTTATTAACCTAGGCACTTACAAAACCTAAAGGCCTTAGAAGCCTTTTAAGGCTTTTAAGCACAAGAAGTTTTGTTGGGTCATCCTAACATAGGATGAAAAATACTTGTGATTATTTTTTCCAGCGATTTCTGTGATGTCCCAGCTACTGTGAACAAATACAAAATAGATTCTTCTCTGTGATTTTTCACTTTGTTAGTTCATACTGACTAACAGGAATGTTGGAGAAAGAGATTTAATAAGTACTAAAACCTCAAGGCACAATCAAACCTATGAGTCACTATAATGCACTTAACGTAACTGATGCTGATTTACTAAAAGCTACGCCTGGCAATAATGACCAACATGTTTGTAATAAGAAGCAATGAGCAGTACTGACCTGCAAAGCCTCTAAGAAGCGAAAGGAGCCAAGTCGTCGTCCTCGAGGTACTAGACAGAAAGTAGAGTTGTACAGCATCTCCCTGTAGTCATACCTGTGGGATAATAGCAATGCAGACAATACATTAGGAACTTATTAATTCAACATATCAAATAAAAACATTGTGTTAATATGTTAGTGTACTTACAAAATATCACAGGGAATGTGTACAATCACACCAGAACAATGATGATCATCAATAAAGGTGTGATCTTAACTTAAAAACCTACTACATTAACATAAAAAAAGGCTTGAGTACCAGAGAAGCACTAGTACTTTTATGAAAAATCCCATTGCTTGATCTTGACTCCCTGTTTTTTCCCTCTTTCTTTCAAGCCATCTCTACATCCACAGCACTCTCACCTGTACATCTCAACTTCTCTCCTTTCTTCCTTGCTCCCTCAATCCAATCTAAGCCTCAGTCAGCACTTGCTTGGATTAAGGAGCTGCTTGGAATTCCTTCAGTGTCAATATTATATGTGTGCCTTTGAGAATGCATGAAAGAGTGCACATTTATGTCTTGCCTGGTTGTCATGTATTAGGCCAGAAATCAAGTTTAAAAGTGCGCACATTCTATTTCTCAGTGCTTTGTTTGTACAGTGACATTCATGCAAATTTGTGCTTGTACTTAAAACAAATAATGGCCAAATTTGCATAAGATGCATATAAAAAAAAAATAAGAGTGAATAAATGGTATCTATATATTCTTCCCTCTCCTTTCTTGTATATATGTTTGCACAGTTTTATTATGATTTGTTTTTATTATCTTTTGTGTCTCTCTTTAAGTGTATTGCTCAGTGTTGTTTCAGTATATGTACTGCCCAGAGTTTCTCTCAAAGTGTGCTGCTGAGGGTGTGTCTTAGAGATAAAATCTTCACTTCTGCAGACCTGAGGCCTCAACTAAATCACTTTAACTCTACAATCACTGCACAGTCGAAGCACATGTCCAATTTAAGTCATGTAGAGGGAAAAAGACATTGTAAATCAGATGCATTTCCTCATAATACATTGTATTAACTATGGCCCTTTTCCTGCTTTGCCTTATGATTGACATCAATCTGAAAAACATAATAAGCTAAGAAAAATGCATCCCAAATGGGTCTCTCAAGTACTTTTGTCTTTTATTTATAAATCATCGAGTAATTTACAAAGAAATTAAGAGAACGTTCATCTTAACCTCAAGTTTTCTGTAATTCTTTTGCAGAAACACAAGGTAGCCAACTAAATGTATGGTATAGAGGTGTGTGTGTGTGTGTGTGTGTGTGTATGTGTATGTATATATATATACACACAGTATATATATATATATATATATACACACACACAGTATAT
>JAPZDZ010000025.1:18334707-18348114 GCA_029783805.1 Acanthurus tennentii | reverse complement strand
TCTATATCTATATATATATACACACACACAGTATATATATATATATATATATATATATATATATATATGTATATATAAAGTGTTGTTTCAGTATATATATTTATTTATTCATTCATTTTAAATAGACATATAACACAGTTATAGTCAGCCAGGTAGGAGTCTGCCATTGCTGAAGAGCGTGCACAAACTTAAAGCCTTCTACACACTGTGACATATTAGCAATCTTGTAAGTTTACTGCAAGCTATACCATGCAACATGGATGTAATAAACTTGGGCACAACATAAAATCTAATGGATGCAGACTGTGCAGTGATAAAACCAACTGAATCGCAGGCTGCGATGCAAGTAAATAAAACTTCATTAGT
Source organism: Acanthurus tennentii (assembly GCA_029783805.1). Taxonomy (NCBI): domain Eukaryota; kingdom Metazoa; phylum Chordata; class Actinopteri; order Acanthuriformes; family Acanthuridae; genus Acanthurus; species Acanthurus tennentii. Next base: position 18,347,748 of record JAPZDZ010000025.1, on the reverse strand, counting down.
GCACATAACATCAGTGTGTGTAATACATCTACACTGCTACAGTGGTACAGAAAAAATAAAGCTTAATAAGAACTGACCACTTACGATAGTGGCACTGAAACTCTGAAGAGGGCGTAAAGAAAGAAAAATGTGGGTGGGGTAGTGGCTAGGGAAAAGTGGCCAAATTGGGATACCAATTTGCAAAAAAAGCTTAGGGCAAGTATATACTAGCCCATGAATCCACTCTTTTTATTATGGTTGAGCACTGGTGTCACACTGATCAGTGCATTATTTCATGTAACTTCACACTAGTAGATGTGGGTCGTAGCAGCTGTTGTCACATCGTGAGATGGCCGTCTTAGATTTCTGACGCTGTAAGAATTTTGTCCCAGGCTATCTTTGAGCATAAGACCAGGACAATGGCAGTCTGTGAACCTCTTTCATGGTGCAACACAGGACTACTGTTTTGGAGCTGTGACCAAAGACATTCATCTTCAACAGCCCAGGCCTGTATACCAGGCCTGAAAGATAAGAAAAGACAAGAGGAGGCTAGGTCAACTGGGAATGAAGTTCTGGCCTTTAAGTTCATTATGGCATCAAAAGTGAGTAAAATAATGCTTATAATTAAAGTTTTGTCATGGCACAAGATAAAAAAAAATCGTTGTAAGCCAAGAGGATTTTTACTTCACACATGGCTTGGCAAAGCTTACGAGCTTTGTGTTGGCATAGGCACTGAACTGCGTGTGCAATCAAATATCTTTGAAAGTTTATGGATCCAGTTTCTACCAATCAGAAGATTAGAATCAAAGCTGATAACTGTTTAATATCTTTCCAGATAATCTCACACATACCATTTAAAACTTACAACCACTACAGTGAGTTTAGAGAAGATTAACTGCCACAAAAAGCATAAACACTACAGTTAAGCCTGATGCCATCTATAGTAATACACTTTAACACACACACAGAAATCCATTATCAACATGGCTTATATTGTTAAGCTACAGTAAATATTACTACTGGCTAGATAACCTCACAGATGTTACTCTGATTTCTGCACCCATTTTAAAACAACGACCTGATTAACAGTATGACTCCATCACAGATGTGATAGGCTATCATTAAGCATGACAAACAAATAATCCAGCCAGAGGCATAACTGACCATTTTGCAGGCCTATAAAAACACAACTACAGGTTCATATCTGGGCCTGGCTGGGTGTAAATCTCTCATCCATCACACTTCCTGTCAGTGCAAACTCCCCAAAGACCAGATGTTCCTCTCCCTGCATACCTCCATTTTTCTCTACTCTTCCAGATGGCTGCCTGTGGGGAGGAGCAGTCTCACAGTATGCTACCGCATGTCAGAGGAGCAATTAAGGATGAGTATTCAAAATATCTTCTCCATAAACCGACTTGTGTCTTGTTGTGCATTTTTTGTTTTGTTTTTTACCAGATTTTTAAGTGTACATCTTGAAAAGATTGGTGTCTGGGTAAAATAATCTAGGATAGTTGTCAGTGAAGAACCAGTCACACTCTGCATCTCACAACAATCTCAGCGATTAGCTCTGTATGAGGTAAATCCTGTCTAAGTTCATATTTTCAATGCTCCGACATGCAGATGGCTGCTGGTGAGTACTGCAGTCTGCATGAAGGAGCCATTTGTCAGACCAAAGTGCAAAACGATGTATCCTATTGCAGTAAGCTTGAGCCTGAAAGCATGCATGTGGTGGACACTGACACGTTCACTAAGGATTTAACCAACCAACTGCTTAACCAGAGCGACCACTGTGTAAACATTTCATGACCATCCTGTTGTTCTTGGTTAGAAACTACAGTCTTTCAGAAAGGTACTTTTGCACAGATAGGAGTTCTTTTGGACTTAAACCTTTCTGTGTGTTTGTGAGTGAAATAGAAAGAGAGAAGGAAAAAAGGAAAAAAAGAAAAAAAGAAAAGAATTTCAAAAACGTGTGTGTGGTTTAGTGGTTTAGGTAATGGCCTCTTCAGTTCCAGTGAAATAAGAAAGTATTTCTCATCACTCCAGCCAGTGTTTCACTGGAAACACTGGCTGGAGTGGTGGGTTAAACATAGAGAGGAGGAAAGGAGATGCCCAAAAAAACAATGATAATGACAACAATGATACAGGCAACTGTTGCCACCAGACTTGTCCTGAAGATATACTTAATGAGGATAGAAAGACTTTGACCAAAACTTTTTTTCATGCACCCTCTCAAGGGACAGGGCCCTTCCAGTGGGAACAAATATTAAAAGAAGACATGCACATTGGACATTACAACTCTATTAGCAAAGTCTATTAGAAGGCCAAGCACGTACTGACAGGACTGGATTCTACATGTCAAATGGCATGGGGAGAGTACATAGTAACCAGTTTCTCATCTAGCAAGAAACACCACTTAAAGAAAGCGATGAGTAAAAAAAAAAATCTGTAATATGCTTATGTAGCAAGATCACTTCAACATGAACTCTCAGATCATTTTTAAGCAGACTATTTCTTACACATGTCTCAATTTTCTGAGTCTCTTATGAAATAAAAGGATCCATCAATTAAATTATAAGGCATCCCCTTACATTCCAGTGCTTCAGGAGATCCAATGCTATAATACCTATATATAAAGCATTCATATATGGATATATGTATGTATTTAAGTTATTTACATTTCAAGAAAGTGGGACAGCTTGGTTTATAGAAAGAAAAAAGGGACAGGAAGTGAGCCGGGTCAAGAAAAAAGATCAACCAGTCTCTTAGCAACAAGAAAGGATGATGTGAACAAGAAATACATGGCTCACTTTGTCAAGTGCCCGAAGAGACTCAAGGGAACAGCCAAAGTGTTTAATCTGAGTAGGAGACCACACACATAAACAACATAACTCATCCGAACGGACTGCAATCAAAGAACTCATTCAGCTCTTTTACAGTTCAAGTGTTCATGTGGATTCCCCCAAACTGTCTTCTATGATGGGAAATCGAGTTCACCAGAATTATGGGTTTATCTACTCTATTATTTATCGAATTTATTAATTATTCCAGTTGTTTCTTGGAAAAATCCCCACATAGCATCTCACATTAACTTTTTATTAGATTTTTTATGAAAACTATGTCATAGTATTTTCAAAACATTACAGGCCCAGTTAGATGCTGCAGAAAAAAAGAGTGGTATTTTAGCACTGGCTCCACTTTGTTTATGTGGAACTACACGATTATGGCCATGACTTTGCAACCGTTATCCTTTCATCTGCTTTGAATCATTTTGCAAAGATTAATCCATGACATTCAAAGTAAATGAACATGTAATAGAAAATACTCAAAGATGTGAAAAAAATAGTTAGAAGTCATTATTTGATTAAAAAAAATGTAGAGCTGTTATTAAATTCAATGAAAATGAAATCAAACAGTAAACTGGGATAATAAATGTGAAAAGAGCAAGAAATGGACCCCATGCTGTAAGTCATCATCAGAGATGGACTAGCTCAGCTGTGGCCTAATTTACTGCATGTGCCTTCATCTGTACCATGAAGTGGACAGATGGGCCTAAGTACTAAATGGAATGCTTTCAAATGGCCACCTGAATTACCAAGTGATAAAATGCATAGCCTAAATTCTTTAAAATGCACCACCAGCAGTTGAGTGTAGTCATCACTAATCTTGGTCACACGAAGAGTCCCAAACAAAGGAAAATTTCCTACTTCTGAAGGGAAAACTGAAGGCAGCTCTAATAATATCCTACTCTCATTCTTCTCCTGTCCCGAATTGACTTTATATCTCATTTTCAGCACTGTCTTTTCTGTCACAGTTGACTCAAGTTGATGGGCAGTTGGCTGGTGCCAGGACAATGTGTTCAAGTTAGAGGATTTTCAGCCTGAAAGGCACTGAGTGAAAGTGACCGTCATCCGATGAGAAAGGGAAAGGCTAAAAAAAACAGGAGATGACAACCGCATGCTGTATTCAGGCCCACACAGCCAGAGCCACCCATGGCAGGAATGTCAGACACAATGCAAACACACACATAAAGCTTTATTTTGAGCTCAACTAAAATCAAAGTGACGTCAATATTTCAAGACACTGCCAGGCTTTCGTCATAGAGCCAGCTGCTTTGTTTCTCCTGACAAGACTGCACACAGAGAAGGAGACACGTTCAACACAAAGTGAAATGCACAAGAAGAGAAAAACTTTGATGCATTACTTATGAACACAGAAAAACACTGCTTGAAATAAAAAGAGATGGACGGTGTGTCTGGAGTATTTGGACTAACTCAACACACATACACTTTGTTTTTCTCAGGCATGACAGCAATCATCATGAGTGATCTCTATAAGGCAATCAAACGGCTGCTTGTAATGTGGGGTTAATGAGCATCTCCCCTATTCTTTTTACATGGGGTTAATTAGCCATTGAGATAAATACTAGAAAGCTAACTGGCCTCTGGTATAGACAGAGTGTGTTGGACCTCCGTCGAAAGTGATCCCTGAAGAATCTGGAAACATTAAAGGATAGCAGTGGTTTTACTGCACTTGCTGGGGGAAATCTGGTACATCAATCCAATGCAAGATTACCCCAACAGAATATATGATTACCTACTCTGTGCATGTGCGTGTGTGCTTGTGTGTGTGTTTTCAAGTCACACTGTAAATCTTAAATTCCTGCAGTGCAATGTCAACACCTACAAACTTTTAGATATGATAGGGGGCACACAATTTACTAGCCAGAAGAATTGAGGAGAGTGACACTAACTTGCCTAAAGTTATGGAGCTTAAAATACTCCAGCGGCCTCAGGATACGCGCATTTGAGATTGATGGCCAGCCCTATTTTAAATGAGATTCACTGCACTACCTTGTGCTTAATAGCATTGTTAATCTTGACTGTTGTACCTGCAGCCATGACAGATGAGCAACTTTGTTTAAGTAATGAAGCTGGCTAACATTGCCTTGAGCAGGGATGAGGACATAATTCTGGGCCAAAAAAAAAGAGGATGTCAGCAAAGCTTCTGGGAAAATAAGAAATTAATTTAGGAAAAGCTATAAACGTTACACAAGCTTGGCTGTGTCATGACACCTAAAGGATGAGTGTACATAATTAATCTTTATTTTTTTTAAGTGTAGGTGGATTACCATAAAAGTAAAGGCCAAATAAAGTCTCAACATGCTTGTATGAAATTTCTTCCATCATAGTGAGTTTTGAGCTCCTGTAAATTCAATAATCTTATTTGTTTATTTCTTTCTTATGAAAAATTGGAATTCTTTGTTTGAATTATCACAACTAAAAAGAAAAAACAGATGCAATTTAATGCAGAGATAACTGCTAAATTCCTCTAAGCCATAAATGTGACAATGAGTTACCTTAGGTGAACTAACTGCACTGAAATAACTGCATTGTTTCTTTTCATTGCACAAGTTGAACAGAAACTGCATGTTTGTTACACCTTTTAAGAAAAGAGGACACTTTTCCAAGAGGAGAAACAATATTGCTGCTTAATGGGGTTTAAGAAGTACTATCTGCTCCATCCAGAGTCAATGAAGCAAAGACGATGTTGATGCTTATGTGGCTTTTTGAAAAACAAAGCCTTTACTCATTTACTTCACACACTCCTAGCTAAGTCATCCTCCTCTGCTTAATAAGTTTTAACACAGCTTTATAAAACATTTACGGACATTAAGAGTGCAACTCAAGCTCTACCACATTTCTACATGACCCTAGGTTATTTCACCTAATTACTATGCTTTGAAACTTCCATCACTCTTCCCTTTCTTGTTCCCCTTCTGCCTCCTTCCATCGTAAGCCTTCTCTCACAAAGGGAACCAAAAGCGAAAACTTAACATTTCTACAAATACCTCAAAATATAGTCCATCCCACCCCACAGTTAGCTGCCATTAGACACTCACTGACAAAAGCACACAGATTTATCAACATCCATTCAGAAAATTGCTCAAGCCATGAAAAAGATGCTGACTTTCACTGATTCCTTAAAGAGTTTGGAAGAGGCTCTGCCCATATCTCTAACCAGCCATCCATCAGCTTGATGAGGTCGATGAGAGTGATGCTTTGAAGTAGTCTTTGGACAGCAAAAACCTGAACAGGGAATTCTTGGAGATAATGAAATGACTGTTGTTAATAAAACAGCCATTGGCTTCACAGGTCAAGGCTTACTTGTAAAATCAAACAACATAAATGTTTTAGATCAGAGAGTTTGGGTCAAATTACTGGATTGCAATGACCCCAGAAAACCCTGATATTGTCGTGGTGCCCGCCTCTGCCAATAGAAGAGGTGATTGTGAGGAATATAAATGTAAAAACTTGAGCATGTGTCTTGTATTTTAAAACAAGCCTGATAACTGTTTAATCCCTAATGTGTTTATAGCCTGTGCTCATTACAGAAAGGATCCAGTGAAGGTAGCTTAACAACTGTTTTGGGCTTGAGGCTGACAATCTTACAAATCTGGGTCCAATTATCAACATACAGCGCTCTGGGAAAGACTTGCTGAATGAATGAATGAATGCATTAATGAATACACTCCTCACATAAGACTTTGGCTTGGCCAGCAAGTGTGTACCAATTGGATTAAAGGTGAAAGTTGACCAGATTAATCTGAGCCATCCCTGAGCTTGAAGGGCTGCTGTCAAACAGCCAGTAACAGGCTTTTGTTAGAGATGCTGCAGTAGCTGCTCAGTACCAGAGATAAGACCAGTTCAGGAATGTCTCTGTTCCTTGGCCAAGCAGAGATAGATGGAGGAGCAGATAGGAGGATGTGAGAAGTAGGATGAATGGATGGGAATTGAGAAGCACAAACAGGAAAAGAAAGTGGGTTATAACAAAACAGGAAAATATCAAAAGACAAAGAAGACAAAGACAGAGATAAGACATGCATCTTGCAAGCATAGGCATACCTATGTTAGCTCTGTGAATGAATCAGCATATTGACAGCCTTTCCAAACATCAGTTTGTCTTTTTTAACAAGACAAACTGCAGCCCACAGACAGTGTGTTCCTTTGAACAGAAAAGCAACCTTGAATATAGCCATGACAAGGACTGGGGGTGAGTTTAAAGTCTCTCCTTGTTCAGAGTATAGGATATTTTCAACTGCATTTTATATCAATGTACCATCAAACGGACTTATGGGCTGTCTCTGATCTGATCCAATCCATCATGGCAGAAGAGGGATTAAGAAAAAGGCTGACTGCTGAGGCTAGGATCTGCCTGGTCTAGGAAGTCAGTTTTGAAGCGTCTCTGTTTGTGTGTGGGTTTGATTGGAGTCAATATTGAAAGGGTAATGCGTCAACTGAACTACAGGACCATGTGTGTGTGCATGTGTGAATGTGTGCTGGCATTACTTTATTTGGGATGTACCAAGAAATGTCCTCATGCAAGTGTTTCCAGGGAGCGAGATTAATACAGTGAGTAGTTGTGGGGGAGAATAGATAGTTTATGTTGTTTACATGTTCCTGGTTATATACATCTTAGTGAGTCTTTGTCTTTTTGAACCCTAAATTTGAGCAGGACCATGAGTGTGTATCAATGACCGGGGGCATCGTGAAGGATGGTGCAAAAGCCAAAAAGGACTCAACTACGGTCAGTGAAGGGGATTGTGCTGCCAGACCAGCTTGCATTATTTTAAACTATGCAAGTAAAACCCACAGAGGAGTAAAATAAACGTAATATAAATTTTGAAAGATATAAATTAAAAGCCTACACTGAAACCAGAGAAACTGGTTCAATAATCAACATAGCACACTTTCATCAGTTTTCATGGTTACCACTTCTACAGAAAGAATAAGTAGTTTCACTGAAAATTGTGTAATGTTCTGGTTTCTTGATTATCCAAAGCAACCAGTAAGTGCAGAACTAGTGTGAGGTAATGAGAGGAGCTGCCTCAATTCTGCTGCCGAAGAGAGTAAATTGGTGTCTCGCCAAGTCAAGCCTCTAAAAACGAAGTGTAAACACAGTCTTTTAGCTCTCAAGAGGGAAAGATGATTACCTCACAATTACGAGACCACAGAGGAGAAAGAAGCCCCATTGCCTCGCTGACAGAAAGAGAGATTACAGGGTGGCAGCAGTACTAATGATGATGGGAAAAGGGAAAATACTGCAGTTTGTCCCAGAGGACATATAAAATTGCAACAACTAGCAGAAATTTGTGGCACTCGGCTGACACATTGGCAATGCTCTTCAAAATGAAAGATGAAGAGGGAATACCTTATTGAATGCCTGCTGCTGAGTTTAACATTTTTTTCAAGGCATTGAGACATCACCACCCAGAGTGGCATTCAACAGGTTTTCAATTCAGAAAAGCAGCACTATGTTGCACATTTCAGCAGCTCCTGAACTCCATGTGAAAAAGTGAAAGTGAGCACAGATTATAATAGATTCTTTAACACCTAGGTCTCTAGAGTAAGCATTTTTTAACAAGTGCCATATCTTCCAAACACTCTGACCCTATAATGAAATTTTTTAAGACAAATTGTGTAAAAAATTATTTGTTTGAGCCCTGTCTTTGTCTCAGCAAAACACCCCAACAAGATGCAAAGAACTGAAGCAAGCACATTGAGACAGAACATGAAAAAAAGTTGCACAAAGGGGGCTCTTAATTTTGTACTGCATCTCGTTTTGTATTATTTTGACAAGAAATAGTCTGCCAGTAATGCTTTAGTGTCAAAAAAGGCCAACAAGAATTGGGGGGGGAGGGGCACATCCACTTTGGAGAAGGGAAATGTATATCACTTCATAGGATTAATACAGATTGTATTGCATTATCTCTTGTTAGAGCATCTTTGCTTAAACTAAGAGGAGAGCCAGCTTTGTCATAAGTCACTGCTCACCATCCTGTACTAACCATTGCTTTTGCTCTCTTTAAATTGCTTGACTAAGAACAGAAATAACTTCTTTTTTTTTTCTGGGCATAATATTTGACTCCTCTCATACCACCATGAGACTGAATAAACTTGCATCTAGCATCTTTCAATATGGCTTTTTTTCTCTCCCTCCCTCTCTTTCTTTCTGTCTCTCTCTCTCTCTCAGAAGGTGTCTTTGACAAGACTGTGCACGTGTGTGTGTAGGTGTGAGTGGGTATGACATCAAAACATAACAGCATTTCATAAATATATTAGGATTTTTATATTAGGATCTAGTAATATTCTGCATTTTAGAATTGAGTCAGTTTATGTTTTCTTATCAACAAAATCTGTGATTCTGTCTGTGTTTTTTGTATCACATTAATCATAGGATCCTAGTCAAGCTTAATATGTCAAAAGCCTAAACAACTGTAATAGTTAAGCATTAAATATATTTGTTTCTCCTTGTTTTTACGTTCTGTAACCAGCATTGGAAAAAAAAAATCATATTCCTGTCACTGTCTCTGCTGGGTTAACCTTCTCTTTTAGCTCGGGTAAGTTTTTCCAAGCTGCAAAAATCATTTGAGGAGGCTTTTAATAAAACTAGCAAAAAAAAAAAAAACAAACCAAAACAAATCAGATACAATTCAATCATTACTCTAGTGTAAGGTAGCACACCAGATGGATGAAAAATGCATGCACACAGCATCACTGCTCTCTTAATGTTACATCCAAGGACAAGTTAACTTGATCCCAATGAGGAATTAGACTGCACAACCGAACCCTGTGCAGCAGCTAAATTCCTCTATATCCTCGCAGACACTCTGGCCCAGAACAAAGGTTTGCCATCTGCTAATGAATTCCGTGGCCAGCAGTGCTTGCTGCTGCGGGCAGGTAATTAGTTTGAACAGCAGGAAAGATCAAAGGCAACACTTCCTGCCTTGCCCTCTGGTTGTGACCTCACAAACGGAAGTCACACACATCACTGAGTGTGAGAAGCACAGAAATTGTGTGAAGTTTTGCCAAAAGGCAGTTTCAGCTTATCGTTTTGATAAAACATTGAGGGGATCACAAACAAAACAGTTGCTTAGAGTCTCTGTCAATATTTACATGTCTGCCACCAATGGCAGATTTTTAAACATTTAATTAATCTATTGCTTTTTTTCATGAAGGTATTGAGTGCTTATAACTTTATTGTAAATCTAAATAACCACTTAATCCGTTCGGAATTGTAATAAAAAACAGGTTTAATTAAAGCCAAAATTTCACATATGCGGGGTTATCATCATGTCTGCTGAGCTCCTCTCACACTGCCAGTTGAAGTCTTATCTGACAAAGTGGAGTTCAAAGAGGACAGTGAGCGATAGCAAATCTGTTTGTTGTGTGTATGTGTGTGCTTGCATGTTTGTGTGCCAGTTTTATCTGATGATCCAAGTCACTACCCCGCCAAGCCCTGCAACATGGTGGCTGGTAATTTTTCAGTTCTGCCAAGAGTGGTTACATTAACACAGCACAACATGGTCCCACACGGTGATGATGATATATTGCCAAAGTGCTTCTGAGAAGATACAAGGACTATCAAACTTATCTGGCTCAACACTTCAGGATAAATCAGTTGGATCCCCCTCCAGATCTTCAAAAACGAAAAACTAGGGCTATATATTATTGGTCTGTAATCCTCTTCTGGATTCTATAAAAAACAATAACAAATGAAATGTTGAAAAATATTTTGTGGCACTGAGTCAAGAGTCACAGAGATTTAGAGACTCTATGTCCGTTGGCTTGGCAGGTTTATTCTCCACATTGACTGAAGGATTAAAAGCCCATTGGATTTGGCTGGCCTTGGTCTTAGTGTCCTGCTTAATTCTGCATGTAGCTCTAAAACATATTTCATTGTACATGAAGGATAAATGAGAAAGTCCCTGTCATGTTGAGCCAGTAAGTTATCTAAGTGTTTGAAAGGACATGGGTCACACAAGAAGTGTTGTGCTGAATGTCTTGTCAAATCCATAAACTGACATCTTTGTCCCTAAAAACGTCCCCAGTGGCGCTTCAGATGACACCAGCAGATAAATCTAACAAATATTAGATGCACTTTATCATTCCTTAGCTTTTAACCAGAGTCAATGTCACTAAAGGCATGTTCAAATGTCTCCAAATTTTTTCACATGCAATCAACAAAATCACATCATCCATATCAGAAGTGACACTGGAGCTAGCACATAACCGACCAAGGACCAAGGGATTGAAGTTGAACAGACCAAACTGAACCTAGGCTGTACTCCAGGATAACTCTGGCTTTAACTCTCCAATCAGGGCTAGTGTCAAAACACCAAAAATAAATAGACTTTGGATCAATTCTTTATTACCACCCTTGACGAACGGTCATTTCCATCATCATAAAGTGTTGCTTGTGTTTCATATCACGAATACTTCACTTTCTCCACACCCTAACCCTCTCAGAATCAAGTTTATTTGGCTACACCACTACTCTCTGCCTTACTGTTTCTTTCAGGCTAACTTAATCACATCTGTCAAGAAGATAGAAAATGATATGTGCCTCCAGATGATGACAGAAAAGCTCTTTCCGGAATGGACCACACTCTGTGCCTGGCACGTCAACATCCCTTTCCTTATTCCACTTTCCCAGCATTCCAAGTTGAATACATCACCTGCACATGGCTGCCAAGGACAAAACATACATCATCCTGTCAGGACAAGAGAGAGAGAGTATGGCAAAACAAATGACACTGCCCTCTGTCCTGAAGAACTAGCCTCCAAAGAGAGTAAAACTACAGCTAAAACTCATTCAAGCAAATACAGGATATTTAAATTGAAAAGTGTGAAACAGAGAGAGAGGGAGGAAGAGAAAGAGTGATAGAGAGAGAGAGAGAGACGGAAACTACTCCCACCACTTAAGCACACAAGTTTGAAATGACTACCAATAATGCCACAAGTGGCCAGAATTAGACTCTTCCTAAATTAGGATGTGCTGGGTTATTTCAAGTCACCGGTCTAGAGCTGAAGTCAACATATTGTAGAGCTAGCTACTTCACAGGCACTCAAAGTAATACATGAGTGATGAGACCATGAGAACATTGATGGTAAAACCCTCAGCTCACCCTTGACCGCCCTCTCTATATATCTGGAAGGGACAAATGAGAAGGCAATCAATCGATAGGTGAAGCCTTCTGGGAAACAGCTCACTTTGATTGTTTATGGTGTTAAGCACTGCATGTTGGGGTGAACTATGTGTGTGCATGCATACACGCATGACATACATACTTATGAAAACACATATAAGTGTATTTCATGTGCTGCATAAATGTAAATTATCATTTAATAAGCAGATTCAACGGCACACCTACAAGAATTCATAGAACTCTTTGGTTCACTTACAACTGATGAACATTTAAAATATTCAAAAATCTAAATGTTTCTAGTAACCGCAAAGCAGTTTTTATGTCAGTGGTGACTATACTTCAAAAGTAAAGATACACTGTCACTCAGCAGTTCCCTTTTGTGTTAGAAAACAGACCATTACAGCTGGTTCGGAAGATATTCATTTGTTTAGAGTCTCTTTGTTACTGAAAGCAACCTAGAAAGAGGCAGGTGGTCAAGGTGATAACATTCTGCTTAGGTCATCACTTTGACTCGAAGCAGTAATGTTGTGAGTAAACAGGATGAGCCTTACCTCAGTAGGCTAGATTCAGATGCCTTCTGCTTTCATTCAAAAGTCAGAGCCATTTTTGCATGACAAAAGATTGTTATGTAGAATAACAGTAGTGGCCATGTGATAGCACAGCTCCTCAGTTATTCCTTTCCCTACATTTGTAGATATCTATAACTGTGAGCTCCCTATATATGAACAGTTTGTAATCCCTAGGCTCAACAGTAAACGGTATATCATCCCTTCACCCCATTAACCAGAAGCTATAGGCCATTAGACCTCTAGGCCAAGTAAAATACCCTCTCACCAAGCATTCACCTGCCAAAAGATCCATTTTGCATTTCTTTTGGTTGATGTATCTCATGCACTTTGAAACAGAGAACTTAAAAATAACATCTTTTACAATAGTGAAAAAATTTCAAACATATAAAAAAAGAAGTATACTATAAAATTTACATTGTTAAAAATAAAAGTATTCAAAGCCTACTGACATACATTTTTCTTTCTGATTGACATCATTTGACAAGATGAACATCATCAAACAACAAT
>JAPZDZ010000025.1:18318505-18330357 GCA_029783805.1 Acanthurus tennentii | reverse complement strand
GCCTTTCTTGACTTATGTCCCAGCTAAAACTACGGCCCCTCCAAGTCTCACCCACTTGGAAAGCCCTGCACTACCGGGTGCCGAGGATGAAGAGCAGATTTGGGTATGATTACCCACTGAAAATATTTTAGTTTTTGGGAACTGATGAATCACTGCTGTCAAACATATTGTTAACCATTTGGATTCCCACCCAAAAAGGCAAAATACAGCCAAACATACACTCCAAATACTCAATAAAAACCTTCTTCTAATGATAGAATTTTCATGCTGCACTGCACTTTTGTCTAGGGCCTAAAGCAAAATACAGCAACAAAACAAGAATTTTTCCATGAAAATAGTTTCATCTTAAACTAAAAGTTTGCTTCTCACTATTTAAAAGCAAAAAAGTAATTTCTATAGCTAGACATCTCTCAATCAAAACTACTAAAAAATGTAGTCTGATGATATTGTGAAGTAGTGTTGGATCATGGGATTCATTTGTTTAATTGTTAAACAGCCACCATTGCAGATAGCATCAATCAGACAGACATGAGTCTTATGTATTTAAGTTATTTTCATTTGTTCCATATTGTATTTTGAAGTTCAAGAAGTTTTGTACCCATGCAGACATATAGACTGTTAGGGCTCTACTAGCACAAAAAAAGAAAAAAATGGCATCAGTTAAATAATTTCATTTAATTTAACTGGAATTCTGCAGTGGTTTGAGGATCAAGCTGCAGCCTCATGACTGATAGCTGATAGTGATGTGGCTTACTGAGGATGTACTAAGAATCACTGTACATGCTGTAGCCATGAAATGAAGCTAAGCTGGGAAGGGTTAGAGAGATATCCAAAGTCTGTTTCTCCCCCAATGCTGCTTAATGACAGTAGGATTAATTTTTCCTTTGGGTTATGGCTCTGATGCCACCCATTTCACTGTGTGAAATCACTCGCTGGCAGCATTTGGTAACAAGAAGTGAGCTGGCAGAAAGGGGCAGAGAGAGAGAGAGCAGATATCTCACGTCTTAAGAGTGATATGTAGAATGTTAGTGTGCTGAGCCAACGAATGAACCACATAAGCTGATACTAGAGCTGTGGACTGTGACCAATTAGTTGCATGTGGTGATCTTTTAGTCAGTGCAACTACATTTTATAACTAGGAGCCCCAGTGTGACGTTCAAATATGCCCCTCCCTTTCAAAAAAGTTATTTTTGTATATCATATATCATGCAAAAGCACAAAGAGCAGCACATCTACTGGGTGCCACTTTGCTATGCCAAGCCTTTTATAACAACAAAAATTACATAAGAAAACAATATTCTGCCATCAATCATCTCAGCTACTTCTCCAACACATACACTCTTGCTATCACCACAGACTGCTTATCAGTGAAATTGCAGCTTACTGAGGATACAGTCACTTAATACACAAGAAGTATATGGCCATCTCTACTGATGTGTGATGTTAAGCCCACACTTGGCTTGTTACAGAAGTCAGTAATCAATCTGTCTATGAGAAGAGAATCTACTCTGCAGTGTTTTTCATACTCAGCATATGTCACCAAATTGTGAAGCAACACTGGGCTTATTGTTTTTTTTTTTTCTTTAATCATTTTCCACTTCTGTTCATACACATGTGACATGCTTATTTATATTATCATCTAAATTTACAATTGACATGATCAGTGAAAAAAGTCTGGAGACCACTAATACATGCCTTCAAAGGCAGACACAAACATCAAAATCCTCTGAGGATCAATGCCTAGTAAATACACAACAAATCACAGTGTCCAACACATCAGAACCAGTTTGTCATTAGAGCACTGAATTTTTTTTTGACAAGTTGTCATTGTAATTCATGTTGCAGCCTGGTGTCATAACAGGCCTGTTTACATATTCATCATTCATCATTCTGTTATCCAAAATGAACCACCATTAACATCAAGGTAAAGAGTTGACATGGGGGTCAGTGACAACAGATCCTAAACAACGCTGGGGTCACACAGGACACGAACTGGGGCCAGGGCATTCCTGGCTGATGCAGTTGGGTTTGTCTGGGAAATGACTGAGCAAACAGGGGCCAGAGTGGCTTCCCCTTACTGGCACCAGTGCTTTGTCCCCACTAATCCACTCCAAAGAGCCACAGTCAAACACCCAGCGCCATACAGTCACCAGTAACAACACAGTACAGTCTGGGGGGACACGAAATGAATCCCACTGGCCAAAGCAGGGAGACAGACGCCAGTTTACTCATCAGATTTGGGCACAGAAAATAGTATGGCTTAACTGTATGACTGAGTGATGATCACAGAGCAACTTTCTGAGGGGCAATATTGCCTTCTACAGGTATGGTGATATGTTACAGAGACAAACTAGTTTGCCATTTCACTTGCACATAGAGTTACTATCTGTGTGCATCATGACAACTGCTAGCTATTGACAATTTCTGACAGAGAGGCTTAGAAGTTATAAAACTATGACTAGCAGAAAGGTTGAAATGTTGAGAGCGAGGGAAGTTTAATACACAACTGAATAACAGGCTGTAATAGACAGATGGGGATATCAAGTGAATTGTGTTAATACAGTGACTATTGTGGCTGACATTAAAACAAATCTACTTATCTGTGCATTGTCTGTAATTTGGTAAATAAAAATGAGGACTATTTGAAAGTGCCAAATCCCTGTTTTCCACTAAAGCATTTATACTGCTGTTAAGTAAATCAAATGTGCAGAATTAAAAGGAACTGAATAAGAGAAAGGAGATCTAGACAGCACTCAGATCATATTGCCTTGAGATATTCTTTTATCATACTGCATCATTAATGCAAAGTACAATGATAAATAGTGTGCAGCAAAGTCCAGACTTAAAATGCACTTAGTGTTCAATCAAATCAGTAAAAAAACAAAAAAAACAAAACAGCATAATGGTAACAAAAAGATCGGAGAACTAAAACATATAAATGAATGGTTGTTGTAGGAACACAAACCAAATCAGATCCCTGCGAATTTAATGTAATGTTTCTTGAGTTGACCCCAGTATTCCACAGAGCCCATGTTTAATATCAAAGGTTCATTCCGAGGAGGAAACCGATGTTCTGTGCAAACATTTATGACATTTGAGACTTACTTCTTCATTACTGAAGATGGACAGAGTGGCTAATAATGTGAGTTGAACCAGTAAAACATAATGCAAAACCAAACTACTGACAAAACATAAGGACAAGATGAAATGATAAGATGAAGGGAGAGAATTGAAGAAGAAAGAGACACTCACTTGCTGTAATATGAATAACTCGATAGAACTTACTTGTCATACTCTGCGTTGTCTTTGTCACAGCGAGCATCCTTGTGCTTCTGCCAGTCCTTCCCATGCTTACAGGTGGTGAGGAGGACCACATCATCTGAGTTATGTACATGATATAAAGCATTCCTAGTGTCTGAACCTATTCCAGTTAGGTATCTCTTCCCCTTAAAAACAAGCATATACTTCCTATAAGGGGGGATGGTGTTATGTTTCAGGTAGCCCCTCTCCCCTCCTGTCCTAGGGTGGTCTTTAGAGAAAAGAGGGATAGAAACATCAAATTTGGGCCTGAAGTTCTCTGTGCTGATGCTGGCCTTGGCCAACATGGCAAGGCCAATGTCGAAGCCAAGGTCTTCTGTGTAGTCTGGCCAGGTGCCAGAGTATAAGTTGAAAATGATGTGGTTTTTGCCCCCATTCCACAGAGGAAGGCTCTGGATTTTTGCTCTCAAGTTGTGCACATACTGGGGTGAGAGCTGGTCCCGGTCCAGAGTGTCCAAACTCAGGACAAACAAGCATGCTTGTCCAGGGTCAGGTGTATAGAACCTGGATCCTTCAATAGAGGACAAGATGTTCTGATAACTCTCTGACATCTTCTCCCCTTTTTGTTGGGGATAGACATAAACTTTAAATCCATTCCTCTCACACAGGGAGAAATCAAAGCAGGACTCCATTCTGCAGCGTTTACCTGAATAAACGCCAGAGTTCGCGTCTCTTTTCTGCCTAAGTGATATGTGTTTATTCTGATCATCGCTCCGGTCTTGCTCCCAGGAGCTAAAAGGCTGCAGGGACCCCGTGAAGCGACGCCACCGCGCCCCGGGATGATAACCTGTGAGGCTGCGGTCATCACGCCTGCTGGGACCCCGTCTGGAGAGCGGGACTTGTATCCCCCCAAAACAAAACAACAGAATGAGACACGCACCAGCGGAGAATAGGGTTAAGTACCGTTTTTTGGCCTGCATGTGTCCTGCGATCTGGAATAAGATGTCTTGCGATAAAACCAAGAGGTTCCCAAGTTCTGGTTTCACCACCTCCTGCGGGAACGCTCCGCCATCTTCCCCCGGGCTGCAAGGGTTGTGCGCTCACGTCTCCCACCTTCTGCTTCAGATGCCTTTCACAAGTCCGGGAACTGATCCAAAGCATGTGGGCGACTTGTAATGTTCATCTACCCCGTCTCCTCGTCAATAGCTGTATCGACAACTTGACATCTGTTTCTCCTAAACAGCAAAGTGACCTGATCAACTTAAAAACTAGGATCTACCGTTTCAGTGGCATCCTGCTTTCCTTTGTATAACATTACATTCACTTTGTCCCAAACTCCCATTTACGACAGAATCGTCATTCTTAGCTTAACAGAACCAAACGGAATCAGATAAAAACATTACACAAAATTAGTGAAACTTGAGTGAGATTAAAACAGCAGTGTGTGCCAGACTTGTTGACTAGACAGTTTACTATTGTCCCCATTGGAAATTAGAAAGCGGGCACTGGAGCCCTGCACATTTAACATACCCAGTTTGAGATGTTGCCATAATTTTTTGACCTAACGTGTCGAAAGATAAAGAGAACAATATACGTCTACATAACGAAATTATCCGCCCTATTTAGCTAGCTAGCACGCTAACAAACTGGCTACTGTCTGAAAACATTCCCAGCTAGCTTGTTAGCTAAGCGGTTGCATCAAAGTAGCTTTAACCCTTGTTGAAAGTAAAGACAGCCCGACAGTCTCTCTTCTCCCTCCAAAAAACATTTCTTTTCATTCGCACAACTTATCCCACGCTCTTCGCACAGAACCGGCAGGTTTATTTCTCCTTAAATTTCTCCAGTCGTGTACAGGGTACAAGTGGTGGCTCAAAAACACACAAACAAGAGGTGCTGTGAAGACTGCAAGCCAAGCAGCAGCACGGCAGTCCCAGCAGAACGCTTGCCGATGATGATGTGACCATAGACATATATACATAGACGCCGCATCGACTGTGGAGGGACGTGCCTAAAGCGCCGCCATCTTAGTACAGGGCTAGCAGAGGCGGACGTGTATGAACATCTATGGAAGTAAGAGGTACTCCACAATCTTCAAGTAGAATTATTTACTGAATTTTCGACCGATTTCCAAACGGTTTGATTTGTTAAAAACGACAAATATGTAGCTATGACACAGTATGCTTGGATATTTTAAAAATGCCGGTTTTACTACCTCGATACAAATTCTACTTAATATTTTAGGGGTTTAAGCTCCTCTAGGCCTGATTAATGAAATGTATTTGTAAATATTGTACATATTGTAAATATTATATTATTTTTTTCAAGTGGAATTCTTTATGTTCTTGTTCTTAAATGTTCTGTTCTGCTACTTAACCCTCTGGAACCTATTAAAAATAACGATAATAATAAAAAAAATGATAATAGCAGTATTAATTACAATAGTGATATAATAATAAAAGGGTCATTTTAATAACAATATTAGTTATAATAACAGTGTTAAAATAATAAAAATACAACGATTATAGCAATATTAATTATAATAATATTGATAATTACAATAAAATTATCATAATAATAACTATATTAATTATAAATTTAGTGATATAATTATAAAATGACGATAATAGCAATATAAATAATAATCAAATGCGGTATATACCCTACAAGTAATTATCTAAATAAAGACCTGAATACACCTGAACGTTTTCAGGGTTCATTTTGCTCTGTTTATGTCTGCCTGTCTGTCCTCCATGTCTGACGTTTGTAACAAACAACCCCCGTGAATATATGTTGACAATCGATCAATTTATGATCACTTTTATAGTGTAAAAATGTCATTCCCTTATAGACGTAATGCACTGTAGGAGCGAGCGGCACTGTACCAAGATGGCCGCCGCGTAGGCACGTCGCTCGAATCGGCAGCAGCAGTGAACGCGGCGTCTACATATATATGTCTATGATGTGACGTCCTTCCACGGCGCACGGTGCGTTTCTATTGGCTGGCGTCACACTCGAGGCGGGCGGGGCTTCTAGTGCACCCATTCACAGCCAGGGGAAAGAGGACCGAGCAGAGAAGGGTGGAACAGCTTCTGCACTGATTTACCTCAGAAATCTATGAGCTGATATTTACTTTACCTACATTAGACAGGTCAGAATTAGAAACTGAAACGAAAAGGAAACCGCATTACATAAAGTAGTTAGCACACCTCAAGGTCCTTTTCAGTCCTTTTTCAGCTAGTTAAATTAATTATTTATGCATTAATTTGATTGTGAATTAATAGTAATTTTATGCAGTTTGTACAGCTGTCATGTAGAATGTTTACAAATTTCAACCTTTACTTATTTAATTTTGGCATCTTTAAGGACCTGTACCTTTTAGCTTGAAATTTTATTTTGATAAGCTTGGCAGGCAAACTGTTCTTTCCAAAGTTAAGAATTAACTCTGGAATTAAGATTTTTCTGTCATCCAAAATTAATAAGCAATTAGTAAACAAGTTGCATATGTTTGAATGAAGCGGGTTAAACAAAAAAAGCTAAACCCCATATCCCATTTACCCTTGCTTTATCACTGAATAATATATGACAAAGTAAAATATTGGCACAGAGATAAATAGACAGGCAGGCATTGAGACAAATAGACAGGCAGACAGAAAGACCAACCAACAGAAACGCTCTGTCAACTTACACTTAACAGTTATTGATGAACAGGGGTGACAAAAATACAATCAGTTTTTAACATTTTTACTTTTTTTTAAAGAGCCAATAGCACTTAAAAAAAAAACTCTGATAAAAGTCAAAGTCACAATTTAACTGACCAAAAAATCGAAAGAGTACAGGCTTTGAAATATTTTCAAAGTGTAAGAGTTGAATGTAGAATTGTGAAGGACATTTCTACTAACTGTTTCTGTGCAAAGCAGCCTAAACCACATGTCATATAAATGATTGAAAGACCATTAAACCTAAAGCATTGTAACAACAACAAATAAAACAATAAAAATGAAAACATGCAAAATATGACGGACATTGACTTCCTTTTAATTTACAAATCAATTTTCTCTGCCAGCAACAGGATTGAGAACAAAACATTAATATATTCTGTTTTTGTTTGCCTTGTTAGCTTGTTCAATTTCCATCTATGTTGCCACTAATTCTTACTGTCTTTCAGCCACATGGCATTACAGACATTTATGTGGTTATTCAAATATTTTGTTTTACATCTTCTATATTATTTTTGCTATGCAAAAATAAACCCGTATGATGGATACACCAAGAAATGTCATCCTTGTGTATTAATGTTACATGGAGGTTGTCAATTCAGGTTGAAGTCAGTCCTGATTTTGGTAAGGTGGCACGCAATGATTCTAAATAAAATAGATAACAATTTCCTGTAAATGCATTAAAATTAAAGAAACAAGACTGTTATGAAGATGTAAGGTGTAGAAAATAGAAAACTGACAAGCACTGATAAGTTTGTGGCTTAAGGTAGAAGGAGATCAGTAATACAGCTCTTGTTAGATGTATGCTCAGTCTAACTCTTTAAGTGACTATCCAGAAAAGTTTGAGGTTAATAATGTCTGTGCTAATGGAGTCTGTAAGTCAGCATTGTTTTAGGTAAATGGACAAAAGCCATTGTGCAGCCATCTAATACGTTCCTCTTAAGAGCTCCACCAAGGAGGTCCCAATAGGGGAGGCTGTTCATTCTTACAGCAAAGTGAAAAAATGGAATACTGAATACATTCATGGCAGAAAGAGATGAATGCACAAAGGTCAATGTTGATTTTTTCAGACAGTGCTGACTTGCAATTTTCAATTTTCTGAAACAGCAATACAACAAAATTTGTTGATTTGTCAAATGTCAATGTCTCCGAAAGCAAATAATTGTATTGCATTTTGTATAAGTTGTGTGAATAATCTTATATTAAATTAATTGTAATCTTGTGTTTCTGGTCATAATAAAGATTCTATTGCAAACCTGTATAGATGATTACATCACTATAAATCAATGAATATTTTTACCCTTTCTATGATGGAAATGGTTAGGGTGGATTTTTTTGATTGATGACGTTAGTCAACAATCAATATAATTTTGAAATTATTTAATAAATGTTGATACTGCCATAGGTCCTTTACTTTACATGGTAGATACAAACTATTTTGTGTGCTATACTGATTTTTTTTCCTTACTGCATCGTGTACATAAGTTGTATAAATAATTTATGATTCTAATCAAACCTCTGGGTTAATTTATGAAGCGTCATAGTTGAGGTTAGGCAGACAAACTTGTTAACGATTCAGGTTGTATACAGTTTTGTGTTTGTCTAGCTCACCATTCTCCTATTTTTCCAGTGTTTGTTGTTCTTGTTTTACATTTATAGACCTTTACTGTACTGTCACTTTAAAATATCCAAGTACAGCACTGGTGAACTGAGCCCATTCTAAGAGATTTGGGGTTCAGGTTCCTTTATTAACAAGTGATGCTGCAGCTGGAAAGAAAGCTTTGCCCATCAAAAGAACAAACAAGCAGGATGTCTGCAAAATTTGAGTGTTGTATTTCTTCCAAAAAGACCATCAGATGCTTTCCACTGGAGAATCCTGGTTCTTCTTCAGCATGCATCTGTCCTGCCAAAATACCCTTGAGGAAAATATTGGATCCATTAGTCATACCTGTGCTTCTGGGTAGCTGAACTTGACCTCTGACCCATCTGTTTGGAAGGTTGCACTGTAAGAGAAATTAATAATTATCCTTAATAGAAAAAGATTTGAAAACATGAGGTAGAAATGGAATAGAGTTTGCCCTGAGACAAATTGCATCAGTGGTTGAGGACCAGCAGGACAATGGCACTGCAGTGCTTTGGCCAGGTCTTTTCTGGCAAGTATTAAGCCATGATGTGTTTTCACAGCTGCTGTGGTCTGAAAGACTAGAAGTGATTTTGCAGAAGCAGCGAAAGAGCAAGGTGGAATGTGAATCTGCGTTCCTCAGGAGCTGTGGACCAGCTATCTGCACTGTCGCAGTTCCCCATGGACCAATGATCAAAGACAGGGAGGGATATGATGGCCACCTCCTCATTCTCTACCTCCTCCCTTTCCCTTTTGTCTCTCCTTTTTCTGTCTCACCCACCCCACTCCTGCCTATTCCCTCTCTTACTCTCCATCATCCCCTCTGCTGCTTTATGGCATTCTTTCCATCTCTTCTCTCTTTCATCCTTTTAACTCATTTACAAGGGAAGTGCAGCCAGTGACTGCTGTGAATAGATGGATGCTCCTGAGCTGTTGCCACTACACTGATCTGATGTGCATTGTTTATATGTCACTGATTTTTAATTCAAGGTCTTTGAAGTGGTCTATCCATGTGAAATTGTGACAGTCCCTCACTTTACAGTCAGAAATGTATAATTGCACTTTCAGTGGGTTTATTGCTTCACTTCACTTCAAAACCAACGTGACTATAAAGTAGGGGCAAATCATCAAAAATGTAGACAATTGGATTCCCACAAAAAAAAAACATCCGTGGGGTTCTGCTTTTGTCTAGCTATTATCTGTAGCTTAATGAGAATGTGGAGATGCTGTCTCCCTGCTGTTGCATTGTGTTTGCTGAGCTGAGCACTGGCCAGATTTAAAGCAGCAGGGTGACTGAACCAGAGCAGCACTCCCACTGTGTAATACACGCAACCATGCCAATATCTAATTTGGATGCACCCAGGTCAGCATAGTTTTCCCAGCCAGCCAACGAGTCAGGCAGCCAAGCAACTAAATAGCCAAATGGAGATTTATTATTTCCTTCTGAGTACAATTTGAGGTCATTAATTTACTTTTTGTCAATAACAGTAATATATTGCAGATTCCTCCTTAAAATTCTACACACAAATGCAGGACTACACACATTCACACAGAGTCATTTATAGTGGTGTAAATGTGATGTATATGCGTGTGTGTGTGTGAGTGTGTGCCTCTTTCATGTGCAGCACAGCCTTGGATGTGGTAATTTAATGTCCCCTCCTGACTGAGACTGACAGCCTTGGTTAGGAGCCTCATCCATCTGTGTTGTCGCAGAAATGCACAAATCACAGCTGAGTGTAACAGGATAGAAAAATGAAATGTTCATGTGCGAAATGGAAGTGTCGGTGACTTGACGCAGAGTAGGATCACCCTTAACCATTTCGGTGGAGGTCTACATGATATACTGCATACCTGGCACCTTTTCCTGTAGGAGGAACAAGTCGTGTTGATGGATATTCTTCTTGCAGCCACATAAGTAACTTTTGTCAAGGAAAGAGGTTAAAATTTGGGTAAATATGCCTGTTTGCTTTATTTGCTGAAAGTAACAAGAGAAGATCAATGTCACTCTCATGTCTGAAGCTGCAGCCAACAGCCAGTTTACTTATCTTAGCATATTAGCGCTGACACTCTCATAACCCCCTCTTCCCCTCCCATAGAATTGCAGGTTGTCATGATAGCACCTCCTCCTTTGCCTAGGCAAACAAGATGCTGTTGAATATAATAAATAGAGAGCAGTAATATATTTTGTTACATTTAGAAACAGCCAGGCAAAATTGTTTCAATTTTTCCCAGTTTTTGGGCTAAGGCAACTAACTAAGAGTAGGTACTGATTTCTGCCAGTCATTAAGTTTGTGGGAGTTGTTCTTAATGAACATAAATGAAGGGTCTCGAAACAGTGTGACCTTTTGTCAGGTAGTCCACTAGCAGTGCTCTCTTTGCATCTCAGAAAATGGAAGTCATCTCCTCACTTGTGTGGGACTACTTGTGGGATTCTGGGTGTTCCTGCTGTTTCTACTGTTCTTTCATCCTCGATGCAAAGTGATGAAGTCAAGTCTTGTCCATGGTTATGAACTGCTGAAGAAATTTCTAAGGATGTGCCTCAGACATGGCAGGTATGACATGTTGACCTCAATCTACTTCTCATCAGGTCCAAGAAGTTTTAGGACTCAGCAGGCTGACATCTTGGTTATTTGGAGTTTGTTGCAGAGAACTATATGGTCACAGTCCTAAGATATATCCAGCTCTGTGGCAATGGACCATTGTATCATTCTTTGATCTGTCAAAATCTTGTCATGGACATTGTAATGGTCTCAGGTGTGGTGACAGTGATCATCCTTCCAGGACAGGGGTCATCTTCGTGGCTCTTTCTGTCACATTTGAATTCAACAGGTAAATTCTTCATCATTCTGTAAGAAGGGACACTCTCTCCTTGTGTTGCCTTCATGTCCTCTTGAACCTCTTTGGATAATAAGCCCTTGAGATGAAGGTAGTGGATGACTACATTAAGACCAATGTCCATTTTCTTAGACAGTTCTGACTTGCAAGCAAATAAATTTACCTTTGTTTTTTCTTCATTATCATTCAGAGAGCCAAACTGCATATGCATGTAGTGAAAGCTGTATAACGCATCCTCTGCACTGTGTTGATTACAATTTTGATTCGTGAATATTTTCATGAATCAGACAGTAAAAGTTTTTAATGGTTAAATAAGAAATTTTATGAGGCTTTGAAGTAAGAACATGATGGCTCCAAATTCAATCTCTGACTTCTGATATATTACCATACCCTGAACCATGTTACAAACGAGGGAAGAAAAA